>JAPFSC010000176.1:0-167663 GCA_030777805.1 Fusarium sp. MBC 364
ACTACTTCCTTCTTGTCGTCTCATGGTAGCCCGAGACGACAAGAAGGAAGTAGTGGCAGCGATGAACATCGTTCCTTACCCAGGCGATGAAGTCAGTCTTTTTGGCGTTAAGACGTGGATAGATACGCCTGAAATGAAGGAGGCTGATGATAGGCTGCTTAGGCTGTTACAGAAGTGGTATGCTGAGGGGAAGGTCTCTAAGGCGGATTGTATGGCGCAGACTATGATGGCGAAGGATGCGACGATTTATAAGTTTGATGGGGAGAAGTTTGAGGATTACAGTGAGGAGAGGATGAAGCAGATTGTCTGGGGATGAACAACGCGGCTTTATTATGCATTCAATAGTAGTAATACGTTAATAGCTAGTCAAGGAGATTTGAAGCGAATGGACTGTTGAAGCCCATAGAACGCCAGTGTTGGTTAGCATGGCTCTCTTCAAAGACTGGCCATGTCTTAATGTTACCTAATGTCACTGCGAGCTGACAAGGTCATCTTTTGCAAACTGCTGTTTGAGTTATTTGTTGGTCCAACGTTAACAAGGATCATGACCAACTGACGCGGCATGTGATAATCGACTGATTGATAAGATCGAGTCCCCTGACGCACTGTTGAAGTACTGGGGATAACAGGTTCATAAAAGCTATGCGCAAAGGCGTACTAAAAAAACAAGACAGTCAAGGTCGCTGATTGAGAACCTTGTTGAATAGCAGGAACCTGATAATACCTTGTACGACAAACACTCAAAGAAGCAATTCCTACTTGCGGTAGCACATGGTCAGTGAACCCAAAGGCTACTGCTAGTTACATAATCTTCGGCAATATCGGCACTCTTCCCTGTTACATGAACTCACCATGAACTGATGCACTGAGCGTGCATGTGCAAGCTGACAAGGTGCACAGAGCAGCTGTTCCTACACATGTTGGGTAAATACAAACTTGCCGTGCTAAAAGGGTCATGATATCAGCTCTCTCAAGGCCTCCGCCAATTGATAACTATATAAAGCGTCATATGTGAAGTATTTTTATTGTTTCTTCAGTCGCCTTCATTCCCATCGAAGTCTACAAGTACATATAATAAACTTCGCAAGATGAAGCTATGTATGGTCCCCATCACATCTTCAAGGCGCTGAACCATTGCTAAATAGTTAATCACAGCTCTTTCCATCCTTGCGGCTGCCTTCGCAGACACTCTCGCAAGAGCAGAATACACAGTCGATATCCCCAAGGACGCTATCTGGGTCACTAGCTGGGACGAATTCCGTGCCGAAGCACCTAAATTTGACCAATACCTCGATGAGAAATACGGAGGCTTCGTCCTTGAGGTGGACAACAAGATTGTTCTTGCAACCGACGAGCAAATGACCAAAAGCCTCCATGACTTTTTCAGTAAGATGGAAGCGAAGGATGATGCGGCGGCTGAGGAAGAACAGATCTCCAAAAAGCGCGACGGTGATCTTTTCGCACTCCGCAGGCGCAAGGATAGGTGCTCCCATAGCGGCTGTTTTGAACATCCTCATTGCCTCACTTATACGGGTTGCCACTATTGTCTCAAGCGGGGCTCTGCAATCTACAAACGAGGTTGGTGTATTTGAAGGACGGTAGGGAGAAAAAGGTTAGCAAAGAGTGAAGTAACGTTTGTTGAGTACGGCTTTGTGGATATCTTCCGATGTGTCACACGTGTCACCGTTGGACCGTATGTAGCTTGAGCTTAATCGGTCCTAATGCAGGACTTTCAGATGTTTGTGAGCTGTCTGCGTCATTTGCTGGTCCAGCGATTCACAAGGATCAACGTCAACTAGCCTGATGCGTCACCATCACCTGATTGATAAGAGGCACTTCCTCCGCCCATGCATGCTCCGCAAATAACCTCCTCTTTCCAATCAATCAACTTGCACCGGCGCTTGAAAAATGTCACAAGCAAAGCTTGAAGAGAAAGAACCCAAGGAGCTGCAAAGCTGCTGCTCAAATGAAGGCATCGGATACAAAGATCTTTCACCAGAACAAAAAGAAGTCAGTGACATTCTTCGTCGCATGGAATGCGATCCTTACTTAATGGCCTACACTCACCTCGGCGATGACGGAGTCATTCGTCAAATCGATGCCGATAACAATATTATCCACGCCGAGGGCCTACGACCTGCTTTGATCAAAGGATTCCTCGACCGTCTGCCCTACGACGAAGAAGCAGAAAAGTCCCTCCGTGGCGTTGACGGGACCAAAGTACCCAAAGACCAATGGTATAATCCTCCAGAAGGCATCATTCCTCCACCTGCGCCTGAAGAGATTAGGAAGGAAAGCCTGGATTATTTGGAGAAGAACAAAGAGAAGGTGGATAAGATCAGGCAGAATTTGAAGGATGGTGTTTACGAGGAACGACGGGTTGTCTTACTATCTGACCATAAGATTCTCTAGATGCAGTAGGATATCGGTAGACCATGGCTTTTATAGCTGGCTATAAGGAAATTGGACTTGGACCAGAAGGGATCATCAAGTTGTTTGGAGCCGCGAAGCCTGGTCGCCATATCAGTGGAACCGGCGTTTGCAGAGGTATATAGAGTGTGACTTGGCGCCCAGGCAGCGGGGGTAGACCTACGGCCACAACTCGGCGAACGGCCGATCCTCATACATCTGGCGATAAAACTGCGAAAAGTCCCGGAAATATCTCTGACATCCACGCTAGCTTCCGCTCTCGGCTTCGCGTTCCGATTATTCTGCAACAGTTACACAAACCCGAGACCTTCGGTTTCGGTTCTTATGGTACGATCCTAATAGACACGTCACCGTTAATTCGCGCAACAATTGTAAACCCTATCCAGGGGCACTTCCTCGTTATATAAGTCCTATTCTATTCTTTTATGCTCACTCTCTATCTTGTATCAATCACTTGATGCAGATCTATCATGCAGGCGCAAGGTTGACGCCAGAGCGCACTCTTAGAAAGCTTGAATACTAGCGTCTTAGACCTCGGCCATTTTGTTTCTCTTGCTAGGCCGCAGCATTTGCCAAACATCGCGCCAGAAGCCAACAGGAGCCTCCTCCAACGATGCTTCGTAGGCGCCGATCAGAGGGGCTTCCCACACCAGAACCAGATCCTCTGCCTTGACAAATGTTGTTTTCTTGAAGACCTTCCAGCAGACAAACAGACCGGGAACAAACAGAGGCATAAAGTAGGCAGTAATGAAGCCACTGACATTGAAAGGGACCAAGGATCGGTAACCATAGAAGATCACGATCATGATCTCAAAGAAGAGAGCAAACCACGCACTGTACGGCTGGAACCAACCCTTGTAGGGCAGCTTAAAAGCTTGAACTTGGCACGCCCGATAAAAGCGGAGGTAAGTGATCAGGGCAGAGATGAAGTAGATCAAGGTGGCGCCTGTGGCGAGGTTGATGAGCCAGGTCAGGACGGTCGAAGACCGATTTCCAAGTTGCAGAAAAGCAAGAAATGGGAAGGCCATGGTGACAACCAAGGACCAGATCGGTATACCAGACTTGGTGACCTTGCTCAATATCTTCGGCGCATGTCCCTCAAGGGATAAGCTATAAAGACAGCGAGTGGCGCTGTAGAGGGAAGTATTGCCAGCGGCGAAGATAGTGGTGGCAGAGAGAGCCGTGATCAAATGCGGCAGGCCGGTAACTCCGAGATTCCCCATAACTATGATGTAGGGCGAGACGGCGGCACTTCCATGCCTCCACCTTCCTGGCCGTAGAGCTGCTCGAGAACTTTATCCTTTGGCGAGACGATGATGGTGATAGCCAGACAGCCACCAATGAAGAAGATCAAGATACGGGCAAAGAGAGCCTTGGAAGCCTTTTTAACGTAGGTACGCGGATGCTTGACTTCGCTGGCTGCGATGCTGAGGTACTCAGGTCCAACGCAAGTAAAAGACGCAGTCCACAGAGCGGCAAGGAATCCCACAAACCTTCCAGTGTTTCCGGTACTGAAATATTCAAGAAAAGGACTTGGCTGATTCCAGTGATGAAAGCCGTAAGCATCGTGTTGAGGGTTCCCTCCGCACATGGTGACAAGGGTGAACATCATGAGGATAACTAGGAGTAGAGCTTTACCGAAGCACAGCCAGAACTCAGCTGCGCCATAGACTCGAACGGCGAAAATGTTAATAACACTGTGCACAATTCAATTTTAATTCAAGTAAAGTGTAGGGGTAAGAAGACTTACAAGTAAAGTGCAATACAGCCTGCACATATGGCTCCTGCGGGGATATCTGGACTCCAAAAAGATAAAACTAGACTGAGAGCAGTAATCTCAGAAGGAACAATAAGGCCAAGGTAAATGTAAAAATTCCAACCAGCAGCGAAACCAAGAGCATTATCAACCCAGTGGCCAGCCAATCGAATGAAACCACCAGTGACAGGCATGTAGGTTGTCATTTCGGCCATCGAGTTGTTGATGTTGGCGAGGACAATGCTGTAGACAATGAACCCGAGAAGCAAGCTGGCTGGGCCCGCAGAGCATAGAGCACTGCCGATACTAACAAATAGCGCTGTGCCGACACCGCCGCCGATACCAAGCATGAAGATGGTCCGAATCGACATCTCCCGATGTAGTTCGCTGGCGGTTGAGACGGGGTAAATCTCGCCCGGGATAAGGTCGGCGCCCTTCGGTGGTGAGACATTGCCGGGTTTCTCTAGAGAATAACGAGGAGGGCCCTCTGAGACGGAGTTTGACTTGAGAACGGCCATATTTGTTAACCTGTCTTGAGACAGGTGAAAAAACAATAAAGATATGTTGGAAAGAGCTGAGAAAGAAAAGTAAGCTGCGGCATTACTTGTTTTTATACCTTCTCAACATAGTTCACAGCTAGCTATGCTTTCCTTCGCATTGTCTCGTAAATCTCATTACTCATCCCCCATGGGATAATGGAGTCGAGATCGGCATCGGAAGAGGAGACTTAAGGAAGCGGAGTTGAAGAAGCCGAGACTGGGTGAGTCATGGCCTAGACTAGTTTCTACGATGGCTACCTACTCGGAACAATTCATCTAGTCGTGTCTTATCACCAGGATGGACATCACAAATTCGTTCACAGTCATTTCGACTTTATAATCTTATGATATTCCCACTCAGCTTTGCTGAATTTCGGTAAAATTGAGACAGTACATATGATATAACTTGGTCACGGTATTCGGGATTGGGAGCCGAGAGCGAGAGCGTGTGCATACTCTTGTCATTATCGCTCGTATCAGGCCTGAGATATTTAAAAGCTTATATCTTATCACGTTCATAGGTTCCAACTTGCGGCTACGCTAACAATGACAGTGTCTTGACTTGGGTTCGCCGTTACCCTAAGCAGATCAGGCTAAGTTTGCGCCGATTATATGTTTGATCACTGGCAGCCGACCTTTGCGCCAACTAATGTTAGCCAGTCCGGTTGGAAACCACTTACAGAACGTCGCGTTTCTGGTCTCCGTAAACACTCCAATCCATGCTGTTGATCGCCAAGAAGACATCCTGTGTTGCAGCGACTTCTGAACTATTGATACAAGCACTTGGTAGGGTTTCAATCCGTAACAAAGGAAATTCACAAGACGAGTTGTCTTAGTGTCAGATCATAATATCCTCCAGACATGGTGTATAATGACGCTATTTTGACTGTGTTTTTCTAAGCGCGGGCCTGCAGTGTCCAGACAAAACCAACACAATAGTAGAATAAAGCTGGAGCCAAGCGTTGAAGTATAGAACTGGTGATCACATCGACAAAGGACAATTTAATATCGCTCGCTGGATTTCTTTATGTATCAGAGCTTGACTCTTTTTGTAGTCCACACGGCTCCGAAAAGTAGTTTCTGTTTTTTAAGTGGTGAATCGGAGCAGCTGTTTGGAAAGGCGGACTCCAATTTCAGGAATGCCTGGCCACTCAGAATCCGGGAGTGGTTGTATCATAGCTGTTTGCATGTTGTATCAAGGGTATTTACCCGACAGCCAGCTCACGCTGCAATGAGCGGTCAGGCTGAATTTCCCAAAGTGCATAGCCTCATTTTCAACCTCCCTAAATTCGGCTGTGCAAGCGCCATTTTTCAGGTGATTGGATGAGACATGGAGGGCCTCAAACTCAGCCTTCGTCAACCTGCATGACATGCACTCGGATTGTTGTTTCTGAAACTGTGTGCAAGAATCTGACACCTATAGATTGCGCTCTTTCCCTGCACTTAATACACACAGAAAAGCAGATGAAAGCATCAACTGCGGTAGTGCTTGAGCCATTCTTGCAAACTTCGTTCTATCAGAACCGCCAAGTCAGATCCCCAAAAAATGAAAGCAGGAAGTACCGATGAAGACCCGCGTCCCCAGTTCATGTTGCCCTGCGTTATCGGCGATAGGTATCCGGAGTTGTGCAACAAGGCATATCCTACGATCGAAAAGCACAAGTTAGTCTTCACATATACCACCTAATAGAATACTCACTTACAGTAAATATTAGTGCGCATATAAGAAGATCTCATAGCGCAGAATATTGGTGTGATGTTTGTTCACACAAGTTCAATTCCTCTTTGCCTAGCATACCTCTTCGTCTTGCCAAAAAAGAACATGAAAAAAGCGCATGTCCCGGGAAAAGCTCAGAAGAAAGCTCGAAATGCAGGTCAAAGCACTTCCTCATGAGCCAAGAGCAAAGCGAGCGTTTCAAGTTGTGGAAGAACGCTTTAATACCCGCAGTCTGTTTCGGGGATAGTAGTCCGGAGACCCCGCCTCAAACATCATGGAGACGCATCCGCGAAGCGATTTTCCCGGGCACTGGAGGAGATGTGCTGAAGGAGGGGCTGTTTAGAGCACCGACAGCTTCCAATAATCGCTCTGTTGGCGATGTAGGCGTGAAAACACAGCAGGCGCCCTCAAGAACCGATGAAGGCTATGTATCGATGACCTGGAATCGGGAGTGGCAGTCGCCTGGCATATCAGAGAAAGGGTTCCTTGATACCAGCGCGAGAGAACTCGAGCAAGATATGAGCGACCTACTCCCGGATCCTAATACCTTGCTTTGGCTCTGTGGCTCTGGGAGCTTGCCGGCCTATCATGATTGGGATGCGGAGCTTGCCGACAAGCTTTATAATGATTTATGTCTGATAGAGCTTGAACCCGACCATATGCGAAGACTGAAATCCGCCCTTTTACCATCATTTGATAGCTTCGCTGCCAGATTAGGCTCGGGTGGCTTTTCCGAAACAGAAAGCGAAATTATGTCATTCTTTCACGAACGCAGATTGTTTGTTCACTCTTCCCCTCTCTCAGAAATTTCCATACTGAATGACCTTCGTTTAGCATAATCGTCACCGCTTTCAATAAGCTCATTGAAGAAGCGAATGATCGAAAAACCTTTCCAAGACTCCTAGAGAAGAGCTTTCAGGACACCCGTTTCTCGACAGATTTACACATTCTTCCAAATAACATGACTCAAATGCTTTCACATGACAGTTCTTTGCCTATGGCTGAACCAATGCCAAGCATCACAATACAAGATATCCCGATACAAGACGAGGGCCCAGCATTGCCAGATGATGCCATCTTAAAATGGAGGGCCGGCATGAAAAGTGAAAGTATGCCGAGAGCGGCTCAGCCTGATTTGAATCATGCCAAAAGGCGGTCGTCGTTAATCGACCAAGAACGCTTTCAAGACCTTGTTCTAAATTCCGTTGCATACAAGTGGTTGGTAGCCTGCCTGAGTCAGAAGTTGATGGTGGAAGTGGTTGATGTGGATCTAGATGTACCCGGTCTCATCCGCCAGGAGGTCTTTGAATGCTTCGAGAATCCAGGACACACCAGCAGGTGGGAACTTTCAAGGCAATACCAGATGACATTTGCTGCAGATTGGAACCCTGTTGAGTTTTTTAATCGACAATTCGGAAGTCATTGTGACGCTAATCGCCTTCTTGGCGAGGTCCTCACCTTAACTGGAACCACATCGGACGCTCAGATACTTCCTTGTTCGGAATATTTGAGTCAAACCTGGCCCACTACCGGACTTAGCTTTCTGGAGCTTCTCAGAAAGGCCTTAGTATCTGAGGAAGCAGTATCTGGTATGTTAACAAGTCGAGCGAATATACACTTAGCGACAGTGGTTGACATAAGTAAGGTGAATTGGAGGACAAAACGTCCGTCCGGTGTCAGTTCACAAAGTCAGGGCTCATAGTACAGGTCAACGGGATTACGGATTCTATAGCAATCATAGGGGAACAGATTGGCTGGCTCGGTGCCGCTCTTCGCTCATCATCCTCACACTCGGGCTTTTCAATGTGTCAGCCGATCTTCAAGATCTCCAAGATGGACATTGACGTGGCGAAATGCTCTTTCGAATTCCCAACCATTCCTTTGGATCTTACGGGAGATATGCCCGGACAATGTTGGCATGCTATCTTTCGTAACCCGGTTATTGTGGAAGGTTATCCAATTCCAAGACGCAAGAGGTACGGATCAGGGTTGGAAATGCCCTTGAATGTGATGGCAGGATTGAATTCCTCTCCTCGAATCCACAAATACGAAGGCAATTATTACCTCAAGGGCTACTCAACTGCCTTGGTTCCAACGGAGAAGATAGACAACATGGTTCTCTGGCATCTCTACTACAGCGACGATGGAAGCCGTCTTCCGTATCCCAATCCAACTGGCCTACATTACACAGACCTTAGCATGCAAGACCTCACGGCTGCACGTCACGTTGTGGGATGGTGTTCAAACGCTAAGTTCATGACAGGTAAGTTTCTGATGAATCGTTATCCTACTGGATTTACTGATATGCATCAGTTGCGGCCGATATGAACTATGATATTGGAGCTTCCCAGCTCCAGCGACCAGGGAAAGAGTTTGCCCTAGAAAAGATTTCTTTTTCTTTTGGTCAGTTTGTCACCGGGGGCTGCCAATTCGCGATTGGCCGAAAAGACCGCCATGTACGAGCAACCAAAGGCACCTATATCGACAAGTTAAAATGGCTCGACAAGAAATATGTTACGTTGTGGGACGTCGATGATGAGCGTGGGTGGTTGGTAAACGGTAATGCGGCGCTGCTGCATCTCCTGAGGTCATCACTCCAACATTCAAGTACCGACAAATTCAGCTCGGACTTCCACTTCCAGCCGCAGAACTTTCAAGAGTCCAAGAATCCCCACTCCTTGGATTCCGCGCTAGAAGTACTTCGCAACAGCAAAAATCAACAATTGGAGCTGTATGATAAAGATACAGACATACAACAAGGGTCCGTAGCAACTTCTCGAACAACGGTTAAAGACCGTGTTGAAGAGTTGTATGAAGTATTAGAGAAGCTGTTCGATTATACTGTGACTTCAGAAGCCTCCGCCAAAGGCCTGAACGCCAAGTCTCGTTTCCAAGATCATCTCGAAGGTTGGGACTTTGCAGATATCGCCACAAACAGAGACCCCTTCTTCATCAAGAGGACAACATTAGGGTTTTCCATGCTAGGTTGGCCTGATCTTGTAAGGGCCAATTACGCTATTACCCTGTTCGGTAAAGGATTCGGCGACCTTATAGAGGCAGTTGGAGCTCAGCAGGGCGGGGTGTGCCAAGAATGGAGGACGGTTCCCAAGAATAAGAATCTCCTCTGTGTGAGTACCAGCCACCTAATAGACATCATAGCCGACGCGGGTGGGAGCTTGGCCACAAGTCCTATCACAGTAATGCCTGGTCTCTTTTGGAAGGCCCCTGCCTCCACTACTACATTTGACATAGCCTGTCAATGTGACATCGGTGGACTATTATCAAGAAAGCATCATGCTGTTCAAAGTCTCATATCTTCGAAGCTATGGACTGGCCGCTCTCAGGCATGCGTCAAGTTGGATGATCATTCTAACGGTGCAGTCATATTTGGACCACTGATAGACCGGAAACGGCCATGGGGCTCTTCGGCAAGCATCTCACGATCAGGGAGCCAGTCGTCGAACCTATCTACGCTTGGAGGGAGTACTACTTCGTCACAAACAGTAAGCCAGGATCTTGCCTCTTCATCCTCATCGGTTCCAGCTTCCTCCCCGGCTGAGACCCAAGAGCAAACCATCTCGGAAACTTCTGTTGTTGATCGAGAGGCTTCTCCGCCATCGTCAGGGTCTACAACAGGGGACCTGGGTCTTACAGGGGAGGGACTGGGTACGAGAGAGTTCAGGAGGTTTAGAAACTGGTTTCCCTCTAAAAAAGCTAAGAGGCATTGAGAGGTATGAAAATGCATATACGATTATTTGAGGGATGATGATTTAACAAGATAACCCTTTAATTTTCTGGAAGGACATGGTCTTTGTGACGTCCTACGATCCAAAAAAAAGACATTGCATCTCGCTGGTAATTTTGTTTGAGGAAGTGATGAGAGACGTCACAAAATTGTACTATGAGGCCTGGTTCTTCAATTATCAACGTCTGTACTATCGCGAAATCGATCTCGTTCATCTCAAACCCGAATCATTCTATGTACTTAAAATGACGTGATTATACCTGCTAACGTACCCTACAGTGTCTATCAGTCTAATAACAGCAAACGCCTCGGAGGCATTTGTCAAAAAGTATGTCACTCTCGTACCATCTGTGGAAGAACTCGCAAATCACCACCACGAAAAGAGAATGGTCCGCGATGTGTCAACAGGGATAGTAGTTCGGGAGGTGGGATGCTACGTAAATGAACCTCTCGTCAATCGCTGTCACAATTTCGGTACGGAGGGATTATCCACTGTGGAACTAGCTTGTAAGCCTTAGCATCTAGCGCCAGGTACATGGTCAAGCTCATGGTTTCGCTTGTCCAATGCCGTTACAATCTCCAAATCCATAAAAACCACACGCATCTCACATGGTAAACCTAATTTCATAGATCTAAACGCGTGGAAATAGAGTGTTTATCGACACCCGTCAAACCTTCATGTCGACATGACATCCCCTCGCCTCGAATACGCGTAATCTATTTATATGAAACAAACTACGAGAGAAGCTCGCTTAGCTCGGAGCAGACTTCCCAAGCCGTTCCATTCCCGAGGCTTATACGCGTACTAAGAAACAATCCGAAGTCCATACGACCATCCCTCCCAGCAAGATTCTTCAACAGCGATAATCTTTCATCCGAACTGATTCTGTAACAAGACCCCCACTTCTTTTGTCCAAACAATTTTATCTTTGACAGGTGAGCCGCGCGCTTGGTGCGCATGGCAAGATTGGGGGTCTCCACGAAACTGAAACCTCTTACATTTCCACCACTGGGAGTTTATATGTTCCTGCATTAGAGTAAACGACAAAGGGATACTCGGAAACATGAGATTAGAGATCGCAAATGCTTGCGCGGCAGCGAATATATATACATCAAGATGTTGCCAATTCAATTGTTTTTTCTTCAGCTTAGCTCTCTCATTCTAAACGCATCCATTCTTTCATTTTTCATTCATTCTTTTCTGTGTGAAGCCGGTCTATCACACTCGTTAACTACCTACTTCCTACTTCACATTCATTCTTTAAAAAAAGAAATCATCACAATGTCTTTCAAGATCGCAGCTACTCTCGTCGGCGCCCTCGCCTCCTCCGTCCTCGCCCACGGAACCGTCACCGGCATCAAGGTCGACGGCGTCTACCAAGCCGGCTACAGCCTCGACTCCTACTACAAGGTCAAGAACGGCGGCGAGGCCCCCGTCCAAGCCGCTTGGTCTGCCGAAAACCTTGACAACGGCTTCGTCGCTCCCGACGCCTACGGAACTTCTGACATTGCTTGCCACATCAAGGCCGCGCCCGGCAAGACCTCTGCCAGCGTCAAGGCTGGTGGCTCCGTTGAGTTCCAGTGGTCTGAGTGGCCCGAGTCTCACATCGGTCCTGTCTTGACCTACGTTGCCAAGTGCGAGGGCAAGTGCACTTCTGCTGACCCTGCTGAGCTGAAGTGGGTTAAGATCGATGCTGGTGGTCTTGATGGAACTTGGGCTGCTGCCGATCTTATCAAGAACAACAACACCTGGACCACCACCGTCCCCGAGACTCTTGCTGCCGGTAGCTACGTTTTCCGTCACGAGATCATCGCTCTTCACGGCGCTGGCTCCAAGAACGGTGCTCAGAACTACCCCCAGTGCTTCAACATTGACATCACTGGTTCTGGAACTGATAGCCCTGAGGGAACTCTGACCACTGAGCTTTACACCGATTCTGAGCCTGGTATTCTCTTCGACCCTTACTCGGGTGCCACCAAGTACGAGATTCCTGGACCTGCCATGTACGGCTCTGGCTCTGGTTCTACCAAGCCTGTCACTCCTGTTGTTCCCAGCACCCCCGCCAACGGTACTGCGCCCATTGTCACCCCCACTCCTACCCCTGTTGCCTCCAAGTCTGGCTGCAAGGCCAAGAAGGCCCGCCGTCACGCTCGCCAGTTGAAGTTCTAAGCTTCCATCAATGAGGATAGTCTTGGGAATGGTGACTTTACTGTTAGACAGTGAAGATTTTCTGTATATTAGTTGAGGGTTTGGATATGTTTGAGAAGTGGTACAAGGTATGAATCATTTAGGTTCATTAGCTCGTTTAATCTTATACCTTGCTCTTATCTACGTTTTATTCATGTGGTGATCGTGACTGACTTTTTATGTGCGCTTCACGGCGTTATTTTAATTCCGTACCTCTCTCATTGCATTTCTTTCCTTTGTTTTATTGGTGAATTCTTGATTGCCTTTCCCTCCAATTGAATGCGAAAACCGGTAGGCGGCAGTGACTCAGGAAACTGCTGACATAAGGCAGATTCACTCCAACCAAAGGCGACGTCTGCCTAAATCAGCCATGACAACAAACGACCATCGTTTCCCCCATTTTTCATCAAAATATCATCTCAAAAAACATCAACATGGAGAGTACAGCTACCAGCATGCCAACCAATCGCCCAGGATCCATCAGCGACGACTGGGAAGAGCTCGATAGCGCCGCATCTGTCATCTCTTTTGATGAACAGTCAGGTTCGACCTCACCCACTGCCCCGCTTGAGGCCCAGACCCCTGCAACCGTCACCCCAGCGCTCCAACTGCCGCTGCGACCGAGAGACGAGGCGAGTCAACCAACAGCAGACAATTCTTTATCAACAAGAGTAGCTTCCTCATCAACAGTAGTCGCTTCATCATCGACGAGAGTAGCTGCTTCGTCAACAAGAGTCGCGTCTTCATCATCAGTCGCCTCTTCCGTACCGAATACTTCACAAAAAGTCCCATTATCAGAACCCCCTCCCTATGATGATGCACAGACGCATTTTCCACATCAAGAAACTACCTCGACAATTTTCATAGAAAAGGGAAGGATCTGCTCGCGCTCAAGTGATGAGAATCGCGCGCAAGCCAAGGCAGACGACCGCAAACTAGTCAAGGGCAAGGAGCGTCAACAATCATCGCCGCATGCCGAGCCTCGCTCCCTTCTGTCTTACTACATTGAAGAGAGTCAAAAGGACGGCGAAGAAGATGAAGATGGCGAGAACGAAAATGAAAGCGAGAACGTCGCTCCCGTCGACGATCCGAGAGAATACCACAAATCATGCACCAATACTATAACCCTCCTCTCCAGCGTCTCCCAATATGCCCACGCTCTCGGCGGCCATCGTATCTCCACAATGAGTCAAATCCGACAAACGTGCGATTATCTATCAGCGCAAGCAAATGAACTGGAGACGATGCTAGACATTTACGCCAAGCACTGGACGGCGCAACAAGGCATGGTTCAGATTCCATTGAGCCCTGAGGTATCCGACATGTTCGCCGAGTTAACCAAGCTTCTCCATAGAATCATGGTGGAGTTGAAGTGCCTTGAGCCTGAGCATGATAATATCTTGGAGGTATCTGATATTCCTCTCCATGTGAATCAGAAGCTTGGAGAGCTTGGGGTGGCGCTGGGACAGATGAGTGATTCTTTTGCCGAGTTTCTCCCAATGATGAAGGTGTAAGTCAAGACCTCTTCGTGACACACGTTGATTTACTGATCTGTGCAGTGACTTTGACGAATTCCGAACCAAGCACATGGGCTTTCCATCCGCGACGGTTGACTCTTCTCCAAACGAAACGCGTCGTCCACCACCCAACCCCACCATCTCCCGCATCCGCAACGAACTCTACACCCTCAAAGACCACCTCATCACAATGGCCCACTTCCTCCGTCGCCTCAAGAACAGCCCTGAATTCCCCGAAACAATAGACGACGAGATCCTCGACTCAACAGTCGCCGTGGTCCAAGCCATCGCCAAGACTCTGACCAACAATCCCTCCGATTGGATCGACAGCGACACGAAATGTTCAGAATCTATCACGTACGCACAATTTGCGACTCTAGATGCTGAGATTCTACATGATGTTGCGTCGCATGTGAAGATGTATCTGGATGAGCTTGATGATGAGTGTTGGGAGGATAAGGGCTCTTATTCGCTGCAGGTTATGCGGAATCATCAGGCTGGGCTGTTGATCCATGCGGGTATGTTGAACCAGATTAAGGAGACTGTTGGGTTTACGAAGAGTTTGTTGTTTGTGGACTAGTAGTCTGGACTTCGACTTGAGATTTGACTGAGCGTCGGTTGACAGGAACAGTGTGATTCATGTGGTGGGTATCATTCGCCTGATGAGTCTGAGATTGGGATAGGAACAGACTGGCGATTCCCTGGAAGAGACAACGAAAAGGTTTAGTAGGTAACTTGTTCATGGAGTTTAGGAGCTTATGAATGAATATCGAACATAATATTCGACAAAACTAAACACACTACGACTTTCCACCCGAGACCTTACTCAAAGTCTCCATAGGCGACGTCTGAGCCAAAACAGTAGCAAGACTTCCAAATCTCAAATGCACAGCCTCCTTCGGCTTAGGATCCCAACAATAAAAGCGTCCCGTCGACCTCATATGTTCCAAATCAATAACAACCATACTCTCAACAGGCTGAACCGTCTCCGTCCAGAAAAACAAGAACAAGTTTTCCCGCAGCTTGAGCGTCTTGCACTCTTCAACATCCGCCAGTCCTCTTTCCGCTCCGCCGAGACAGTGCCATACGAAGGTTCCTTTGTTAAGGTAGATGTGTTCGTATGCATCTTTGTTGGAGTAACGGTAGAGTACGTGTTTGCCAATCAGGTCTTCTGTGGTGGAAAAGGCCTGCACGGGCTTTTCTTCGTGGCTTGTTGCGTTCATGAAGGCTGTGTACGTTCGGCGTTCACCAGATACCTCTTTAAAACCGGATAAACCAGTAATAGCCTGACCTGTGCTGAAATCTGCGATCATAGTGACGACCTCGTTGTAGTCTGGCTTGAGGAAGTCGATGAAGAAGATATCAGGTCGGACCTCGAAAGCTTCGTAGTCTGCCTTGCCGGACTTGCCACTGTCTTGACCCTCGAGGATTGTCCAGGTGAGAGAGTCGCCGTCAAAGGCGTGTGAAATTTTCATGCCGTTGTCGAATATATGTGTGATGGTTTTGCCCTGGAGTTTGTTGGTTGCAGGCATGAGATGTTCCCTGAAGCCGTCGGCCATGGCTTCAAGGGTAGGCCAATCGGCGACGGGGACGAACTCTGGGGTTTCGGAGATAGCTGATGGTGCCATTGTGATAGTCGACTTTGTGAAAAAATAGAAGCAGGTGTGTATGACAGTTGAATTTGTGATATCTTAGTCAAGAGTACCTGGATGGTAACTGAAACGCTGTTTTATATCCATCATGACCTCAGTAACGATCTTATGCCTACTGAACAAAAGTCCGAAGTTCCGCTAGACTTGGAAGCGGCTCTGTCAGTAGTGGAGCTTCCTCTCGTGCTAGAGAAACAAGCCTTACCCGTTGTAGACTAAAAGTGCGAGGTGCCCACCCATCTGACAGCTACCCCATCTTTCCGATGCCGTACCGAGTATCAGTTCCACGTTATCACTGTAATTAATGATATGAGAGGCAAGATATGAGTCGTAATCTTTATCTAACCCCTCACTCAAACCCAGTCTTGGGAGAATCCGAAAGTCCGCTATCTGGAACGTTCATCTGTTTCCGACTTGCTTTCCGAGCACAGCACGCAGTCTCGGACATTGAATGTACCTTGAGTCTCATCCGAGAATGGTCTCTAACTTGTTATCGACCATAACATCCATCCAATGAACCTGCCCAATCGGATTTTCGCTGCCTGGCAACACCAAGTCCATCCGCAACCAGACTTCCTTGAGAATAGCGGCCGCTTGGTTTATCGTTTGTAGGCGCAGACGATGGTATAATTTGTGCAGTCTGTTTATAACGAACCTCCTCCAATCTGTGGCGCAAGATTCAAGACAACTGCCTGCTGATAAGAGTATAAGAGTTTGTATAGCGATTGTTCGGGAATCTTCCGGGATAGACTCCATGATCTTTAGGATTCCAATCGCTAGTTCCCCGGTCTGTTGGGAGTAAGGATGCTGCGGCCCAAGTTCAGTTTGGATAGAGTAGACTTGAGCATTCGCTGGAAATAATTGGCGGAGCTCAGGGAAGATTCTGTAGAGTTCCAACTTGGCAATGAGTCGATGACACAGCGCAATCTTGTGCAAGTGATCAGCAGGCGTAAACAAATCACCCGTTTGTTGTATCTCGTCGACGGTCGGAATATGGGTTGTTTCAAGTCCCTGGATAAGAGAACCGGCCTTCTCAAGCAATGTGGAATCTGAACTGGTACGACGCCGTCGCACAAGAGCTATACATTTGGCAAGATGTATGAGCACGCCAGTACCAACTCCTGACCATGGGCAAGGATATGAGAAGGACACGCGTGGTTGGGTGCTGAACATGTCGAGGTATGAGAGTTCGTTGATATCCTGATCGATCAAGCATGCAGCCATGACTTCCCAGTATACCATGGATGAAACTATCAGGCGATGTGTGTAAGAGGCGGGATGCTGCAATTGGACCATATCGTTTTGTACCATCCAGATCTTGAAGAGTTGACGTGCGCCGTGGAAGTGGCAAAGACCTAACGAAGAAGGGTCATGCCAACTCTGCGGATCCGGTCAGTCATGAAGCGGGGACATCCTTTTTTACTCACTGTCGTCATGCCGAGAAGGATGATACCAAGTAGGAGGTCATCTCTAGTCTTTGACCCAGAGTCTATCTCGGCAATGCCTTTCGATATATGCGATATCGCCTCAGTTTGAAAGGTGAGAGGCGCTGACCCATTATCACCAAGCTAAGAAAGATGTGATGCAGTCATAGTCATAACGGAATTAAAAACGATAGGAGAATCGCGCATCATTTGTGAAATAACAGACCGATATGGATTCTGCGATGAGTCGAAGGATGAAGCTACTTGACATATATCAGAGTAATAATGTGACAAAAGGATCGATGATTCATCTTTCGGGGTATAGAGTGAGAGCTGTGACGACGTAGAAGCAGGGCTGTAGTTTATCTCGTATTTTGTTGACCATTTGATAGGTTTATTGTAACCGGGGCATGTCAGGCCTGCTTTGATGCAACGCGTGCAAGAAGGCTCTGTTTCATCGCATTTAAGCCTCTGACATTTGAGTAAGAGCAAGCCTGAATTGGTAGACGGACTAGAGACCCACCCTTTTCTTACAAGTGCTACATCCGCCTGAGATTGTTAGTGCTATATACAATGAGCTTGGAGCGACTTACTCCGCGATTTAACACATCTGGAATGCCATCCTGGTTGTGTCGAGGCTTGTTCCATCACGTCTCCGAGAAAACTGGGTAAGGCGTATTGCAGACAGAAATATTCATATCACCGCAGATAGCCTTGAGCTGGGATTGGCAGTGGTTAGAAGGGCTCATTGTTAGTGCGATTGGTAATTTGTTTCTGCCGGAACACGGAACTATATTCCGACATGGCTTACGGTGTGGATGCTTCGATAAGACAGCAGCAGTGGATTGGTTGGATAGTGAAGAAAGCGGATCTCGTAGTGAACCTTATCGCCTGAAGGAGTCATGATATCGTACAAGATAAAACAGAGTCATGTGAATATCGAGCTGAAAGGTATAAAAAGACTTATGACGCTACTCCTTGCAATCCATTGCGACTATCACTAAAACACAGCCTAGTTGAGTCTCCCCACTAAAACCTCAGTACCAGTCAAAGGCCCAACATATCTCCCTCTCGCCTTGAAAGGCCAATAAACACACCCAAACAAAAGAGCACCACCAAGAACCATCGACGCATAATTCATGTTTGCCGCAGTGACGGGTCTAAATGGAGGAAATAGAAGGAAAATGGAAGTAAAAGTCAGGTAGATAACCGCCACAACGTTAATGTACAGACCAGCCTTGCCCAAACGCCACGGTCCCCAGGTCAATGTCTCAGGCCGACAAAGACGACGCCATATGAGAAGAATGATGGGCACGAGGTACGAGATCTGCAGACTGACAACGGCGAGGGAAAGGATCGCGTTGAAGGCTGTTGTAGAGCCGATGTTGATAAGACCAAGTAGACTGAGAAGGAACGTGACTACCATGATGGAAATAGTGGGGATCTCGCGGCGTTTGTCCACTTTGGCGATATGTTGCGAGAAGGGAAGACCTGTTTCATTGTTAGTAATGGATTCTTCTCTTCAAGATTTCAATTGTGCTTACCTCCGTCCCTGGCAAAAGCCCACATGATCCGAGCTGCCGAAGTAATGAGCGGGACAGTCGACAAGGCCGCCATAGCAGTAATAGCACCGGCCAAACAAGTAGCTGCCGTAACACTTCCCGTCATATTATAAAAGATCTGAATGATAGGAAAACCCGTAGGTGTGTTCAACGCAGAATTAACATCGCCCATGAAAAACAAGACGACGAGAAGAAAGGCGAAGCCAAGTGGCCAATTAATCAAGATAGAACCGACCATAGCTCGCGGAACACCCGTCTCCGCTTTATACATTTCCTCACTCAGATGAGTCGCCCCATCGTACCCAATAAGAACGTAGCACGAGCTAAGAAGACCGATACTCCACGCAACAGCATCATTATCCCAGCCAGAATTATTCTCGAATTTTTTAAAGACGAATTCGGGTGTGTGCTTGGTGGGCGATACGACGGCCATTGTGACTATGATGATGATGAAGAAACCGACGTGAATAACCAGTGTGAGCTTTTCGATGAGGGGGAGGGCGTTGCTGCAGAGGATGCAGATGGCAGCTGCACCGATTAGGATGGCCCAGAAGAGCATTGTTCCGTGCCATCGCTCGAAGACATAGTCGGGGTTGTTGAGGACTATGAGGCCCTGAATCTGGGTTCCGGCTAGGAAGGGAACGCTGCCTGCGAGGGAGATCCAACCTAGAGTTCTGTGGGTTTGTTGTCAGCCATGTTGCGTTACGCGACACCGATTTGTTGGTAACTCACGAAATATATCCAGCGAACCAACTTGTCAACGGTCGTGTAGCTCGTGGGCTCAATTTGGCGACAAAGTGGTATTGTCCACCAGCGGTAGGAAAGCTGGATGCCAGCTCCGCGAGGGACATCGCGCTACAGATCGACCCTGCAAAGGCAGCGATAGATCCGTAAACAAGAGACACAGGTCCACCGCTGACCAAGCCAGCAGCGAGAATACTTATCGCCGTCAGAATATTTCCAATGGAGGGATCAACGAACCTACCTGGATAGAGCTTCCCATGTGCACATGAGATTAACACACGTAGCTACCATAGCCATAAGAGAGAACCTGCGCTTTACTTCCTGCGCATAGCCAAGACTCTCCAGAGTCTGGCTGTTGGGATTGGTGTGCCCCAACTGCTTCTCATTATCCGTCGGTGCGGGAGATGTGACTTCCATGATTGATGTCTGTTTGAACCAAGAATCATTCTCACCCATCGCTGACCTATTTATCTCAACGTGTTTCTCTTATCACGCTTAGACCAAGTACACGCGACGACAACCCCAGACTGATAGCTTTCCATTTTGGGACAAAAAGTGCGAGTGGCGATCCTGCTAGGTTAGTTTGGGTTTGGGAAGAGATACGGCTGACATGGGTTTACCCCGCGTTTTGAAACCAAACGGCTGTGGTCTGCTGGTATGTCAATTAATTCCATCGATTCCGAATAGGTCCAAGGTCATATGCGTATTGGCTGTCATGGAATTCACAATGATAGTGCAATATAAAAGTTGTGATTGGGCGATTGAGGTGATGTGGAATCGGTTTCGGAATTGACATGAGACTGGGCGATAGACGTGAGAGAAGGAACCCCAGATTTGATACGGTGATATCCATATTGTCCAAATATGTAGCTAGACGTGGGGCAGATAACGGCGTTTCTTGCTGATAGAAGTGGATTGAACTTATGGCCATGATAAGGAAGATAATTATTACAGCCTTGAGACGTTATGGGTACGACACTTCATTAGCATCCTTGAGGTATATTACCCGACCCCACCAAGATTATGTCTCTACGTCACCTTCAAATGCTGCAATTGAATGGTCCATAAAATTGATTTAGCGATTCTACTTATCTGTTCGTAACAGGATGACTCAAGACGGCCTCTTAAAATGCACCTTCAACTCCTGCCAACTATGCTTATTATAATCCGGTTGAGCTTTCTGACAAGTCTCAAGTCCCCAATCCGTAGTCCCCAACATATAGCTACTCTCAAACATAAAAGCCATACTTCCCTCCCCAACCTTCATCGGCTTAAGCTCCGCATTACTCGCCTTCTCAAACGTATCAGCATCTGGTCCATGCGCCGTCATGACATTATGAAGACTGGCTCCAGCGGGCTGGAAACCACCTCCTGTCTTGGCATCGTATTGTCCGCAGATCAAACCCATGAACTCAGACATGGTGTTGCGATGGTACCATGGTGGTCGGAAGGTGTCTTCTTGGACGAGCCACCTGGGTGGGAAGATGACGAAGTCGGCTACGGCGGTGCCGGGGTGATCGGATGGGCCTGTTAGGACTGTGTAGATTGATGGATCTGGGTGGTCGAAAGATACACTTCCGATGACGGAGAAGCGTCCTAGGTCATACTTGTATGGGTAGACTACGCAAGTTAGTAGGATTTACAATCTCCTCCGAGTGCGTTACTCACATCTGCAACGAGTTAGTTAAAACGATCATGGCTGGAAGGAATGCATTACTCACTTTCCATGCCAGGCCACCACATCAAACGGCGTATGTCCCTGTTCCGCCACAAAAATGTCATTGTTAAACTTATTAAGAATAGTCCACTTGGACTGAGTATCCTCATCGAAATCCGCAACGGGAATTTGAAAATCCCTAGGATTAGCAAGACAATTCGACCCAATAGGGCCCAGCTCAGGCAACTGGAAATGGCCCTGATACAGCTCAAGAATGTACCCTCTCACAGGGCCAGACGGAAGTGTAACGCGGTATCGAATACCACGAGGAATAACGGCGATTTCATTAGGACGAACGAGTAAACGTCCCAGTTCCGTCTGGATATCCAACACGCCGTGTTGGGAAACAATCAGCATCTCTCCATCGGAGGAATACATGGCTGTTTTCTCATCCATGTCTCTACCAGCAGAAAAGATGTAAATTCCAATACCAGTCTTGAGAGTAGGATCTCCTGCGCCGGAAACTAGGTTCAAGCCACGCACCCAATCGACGTTCTCATCGATGTCGAAAGGATCCCATCGTAGCTGTTGCGGAACATAGTTCAGCTTTGCCTTAAGAGATGGCGCTGCGTCCTCGAGACGCTTGTATGTTGAGTGAGATGCCGAAGGAAGAATGCGATATAGCCAAGTTTGCTTGTTTTCATGACGCGGGGCTGTGAAAGCTGTACCAGAGAGTTTCTCGGCGTACAGACCGTAGGGTACTTTCTGGGGAGAATTGGCACCGATTGGAAGAGCACCTTGAATGGACTCCGATCTGATGATGTTACTAAATGAAGCAAAATAGTGGGCGGGGGGGGGTTACCTACTCGTGGAATGAATCGAAGCCGTTCAAGTAAGAATACTTGTCGGGAGTCGAGAAGTTGGTAACGGGCATTTTGAATGGCTGTGTTTTGAGATTGATAAAAGCATATCAGGTAGATTAGATAGATAAATATAGACGAATTCCCGGATGATTATCTCAGACTTGTTTGTTGTCAGCGCACAACCGAATTGCCGACCGATGACCCGTGTCTCGGAACCAAGTTGAGATTTCCGAGCGCTGATCGACACGATACTGGGCACTCGGAATTGTCTCCACCATCAAGTTATGTTCAATAATAAAGAGACTCTAAGGTCGAATGTTTTGAAGAATATTCCTTCTCAAGTAATTGCCTCTTTCTAGACCCGATTAAATTGTGAAAGACTTCTCAAAATGGCATCCTGGCTACCAATTCCCCCAAAGAGCCACTTCTCGCTCGCCAACATTCCCTTTGGCATAATCTCATCTTCAACCCACGCAACACGTCGTCCAGCCATAGCCATAGGCGACCACGTTCTTGATTTATCCGCCTTTGCCCAAAACAATGGCTTCTCCAAATTACCCGACTTCCCAGCAGATAAGCTCAACGTGTTTTCCCAAACCACGCTAAACGACTTTGCTGCCCTGGGAAGACCCGTTCATCGCGCAACAAGAAGCTATCTTCAACAGATCTTTCACAAAGAGACGCCGTATCCTCAACTTCTAAAGGATAATGAGTCTTTGCGAAACAAGGCTTTGATCCCTATTGCTGATGTTAAGACGCATTTGCCGCTTGATATTGGAGATTATACGGACTTCTTCGCTGGGCGGAACCATGCGCAGACTGTAGGCACCTTGTTCCGCGGTGCTGCGAATGCTCTTCAGCCAAATTACAATCATTTGCCTGTCGCATATCACGGTCGTGCGAGTTCCGTCGTGGTATCCGGTACACCGTTGCACAGACCTTGGGGCCAGGTTCTTCCCAACCCCCAAGCCAAAGACCCCGTCTTCCAACCTTGCGCCCGACTCGACATTGAGCTTGAGCTCGGTATGTTTGTGTGCAAAGGCAACGAGCTCGGTGCGCCAATTGCGGTCGATGACGCGCAAGAGTACATTTTCGGATATGTTCTTATGAATGATTGGAGTGCGAGAGATATCCAGCAGTGGGAGTATGTTCCCTTGGGACCGTTCAACGCGAAGAACTTTGGAACGACCATCAGCCCTTGGGTTGTGCTTGCGGATGCTCTTGAGGGATTTCATGGGGAGGGCTTAGTTAACGAGGTTCCCGTAAAGGAGTATCTGGATGAGAAGAGGAAAGACTCAGTTCTTCATCTCAATCTTGATGTTTCTATCACCAGTAAGTCAACACCATTCCACCGCTATCAAGAAATCAATTCTAATTTGTTCAAAGCTGCCAAGGGCAATACCACCAAGATCACACAAACGAACTCCAAGAATCTCGTCTGGTCATGGGCCCAAATGCTTGCGCATCACTCCATTTCCGGCTGCAACATGCGCACGGGTGACCTGCTCGGTTCCGGAACAATCTCTGGCTTTGAACCCGGTACGCAAGGAAGTCTTCTTGAACAGACCCAAGGCGGGAAGGTTCTTGTGCAGTTGGAAGGTGGAGAGGAAAGGAAGTTTGTGCAGGATGGCGATACCATCACTATCACTGGTTGGGCAGGTGAGAGCGACGATGGACTTGTTGGTTTTGGGGAGTGTTCTGGTACTATTTTGCCTGCTATTAAGAGGAACTAGATAGACTGTTCGGGTTACTCGAGTGGCCGATTGCCTGGATTAAATAGAAGATAAGATTTTTGCTAAGCATAAAGTATTCATTTGAATGCTGCCCTTTACCAAACGTGGTGCGGCTGCCGCCACGACCAGACTGGCACAATCGTCAGTTCTTCATATAGACCCAAAAGAGGCCCTTTGATTGAGACAAAACCTCAATCATCTGACTAAATGATATTTACATCTTTACTGTGCTCCAAAAACATATCTAAAGCGACTCAGGTTCAATAAATCTGTCATGAATCTAATCCAGTACAACCCCAATCGGGAAATCGGAAAGAGCCGCGCTACAATGGAAACCTTGAACACCCCGGAAACACATCCCATATATTCCGAGTCACGATGATATATAAGACCGTTCAATCGCCATGTTCAACATTCCCAACCCATAGTCCAATAGCCTATTCAACAATGTCACCAGTAACCCGCGTCACGCTCTTCAAAGTCCCATCAGAGAAGGACCAGCATCACCTGGTGGATCTCTACAAGCAAATGCCTACAAAGGCCGTCAAGGTACTTCCCCACTCCAAACCACCTTAATCACATCTCTAACAAATCCAGGACGGAAAACCATACATCGCCTCTGTCGAAGCCGGAAAGGCCAACCCAGACCAACGAGCCCAAGGCTTCACAGTAGTCGCCATCTCACGCTTCAACTCCCAAGAAGACTTTAACTACTACGACACACAATGCGAAGCGCATCTGGAGTTGAGGACTTTTGCGAAGGGTGTTAACCAGGGATTTGCCATGATTTATTTCGAGAATGAGGTTGTATAGAGTATTATATAAGACCTTGGAATCGCATTGATATATCCTTCCCTTGTTCCGTTGCAGCCGTGAAATCCTCGTCTTCGGAAAATGTTCCTGGGACAGGTTGTAGGAATTGCTGTCCTTGACCGAATGCGTTGAAGAGATCTAAGAGTTCGTTTGTCATCCGGAACATATCTGGGACAGAACTTGATATGTCCCCGGGTGTCATCATGATGTTGTCCAACGTGAAGGTCTCGTTCTCAGCCATCGGTACTGGCATTTGTTCTTCCGTCTCAATCGTACTTTGTGCGGTATCATGTCCCTCGCCCGTTTTCTCTTGTTGGTGCCCATCTTCCTGGTTCTCTTCCTGGTCTCCAACAAACGTTTTCATTCTTGGTATCATACCCCGAATACTGTTCCACAACCGCTTACTAACAGTGCTATGTCTCGAAAGACCCCTCACAAGCTCAACGGCATCAGAAAACGTCCGTCTACACGGCGATGAGAAAATATCCGGCGCATGACAAACCGCTAGGAATATAACGGCCAGCGCACTGAGAAGGAAGTAGTTGAACACGTTCTGCTGCCGTGAGTAAATATCCGTCGTGTCATGCAGATGCACCAAAACCTGAATGGTATCTTGTGCGATATCTACGACTAACCATGCACTTTGCGGGTTGGCTAAAATGCTGGCTGTGCTCATGAGATGATGTCGGTAGATGAGGATTCTAATGTAATTTCCGCGAAGGTACAACAGAGCTCGAAGACGATGTGGTTGTCTGGGCTGTGTGCGCGGTGCGAGACCTAATCTCGGATGACGAAGTCTCAAGTGAGAAGGAATAGACTCCAACCAATCTTGCGTCTTCAAGTCGAGCGCAGCAGCTGTATCATCAGGGATGCTCTGCGAAGCAGATCCAAAAGGCGGAATCGCTTGCCAGATCTGGGAACAGAGGTGTCCGTAACCAACCATGCATTGTAAATAAAGATATTCCTCATCCTACGTCCCCATTAGCCCACATTCATTCACAACCAATAGCAGTATGGGACTTACCGGCTTTGGCAGGTCTGGATCAACATCCTTATCAACCAAAGCAAACGACAAACTCGTTCCAAAACTCCACCGTCTATCCAAGACATAGACGCACCAGAATACTCGCGTAGCAAGTCTTCGCGTATCAAGGTCTTTGAAGTTATCGAATAAACTGCGTTTGCGGTGGAGACCCATTTCGAGGCATTCGCGAGCTGCGATGCCGATTGTGCGCCAGGCTAAGAGTTCTTCGCCTGCGTGAAAGTAGTATATACTCTACAGCAATTAGTTAGGAAAAGCGCTTGAGAAGGGATGGGAGATGTACCAGCATCGTGAGTAGTTGAATCTCCTTCAGGTCAGCTTGTGGACTGCCTATACAGGACACACTGTTCTCCACAGACTCGACGATAGCAGCACTCAATTCAACACCACCCGGTTCATCGAGTATGATTCCCGTGGCCATAGCAACTCTCGCAAGTGCGACATCTTTATCGCAAAGAGTCTCATCTAAATCCCTCTTTCCCTGAATGATGTGTAGAATCTCTTTGCTTTGGGCAATATACTCCCCGATATCTACAAACGGGTACACACTGTCCACTTCCTCCTGGTAGAGAACCAAATACTTGGTAACATCACTCGCATTGCAGGAATCCCAAAAGCCTGAGTGACTTGTTTGAGGCTCTACAGGTGACTGTGCACCGCTGGGAGGCATGGAGTCGAATTTAGGTATACCCATACGGTTGAGCGAGTGTTCGCTTACAAGGAGGCCGAATGCTGAGCGTGTCGGTCCGACGAATTGAGGTTGAACGGGGACGGGACCACGAGCACTCGCAGGAGAATTTGCATTTTGGTTGGCGACAAGGTGAGAGGTTGACGATGCTGGCGAAGGTTGGTGAAGTTGTGGTTGAGTATGTGGTTGACGGATTTGGCTTTCTTTGAGTTCCTTTACCATGCCCACCAAATCCGAAACTTGTTGCCGAAGTTGCGATAACTCATTATTGAGACTTTGAGATTGTTGTCTAAATCCTATTGTAAGCAATGCAAATGTGTGATGTGGAGTACATACTCTTCTGGTTTATCCTTATCCTTGACATGAATAGTAGTCGTAGCAAACGTACACGCCAAACCACCAGCCATGCATCGCTCACAGCTATTATTCTCGGTAGGCACACACTTGAGTTTCTTCTTCTTGCAATCATCACTACTATCATCAGCAACGCGTCATAACAGAGTGTACCATAATCCACTTACCACGCCGCGGAAGTATACTTTCCTCTTTTGGACCTTACACCCGGCGTTGATTCTTCCGCGTCAGCGCTATTCCGTTTCTTCGGCTTCGATACCGAGTGTGTTTCTTGCACTCCTTCCATTGTGAGTATGAATAAAACAAGTTCCGAGCACAACTGGGTGAGTGGTGGGTATATGAGGGGTTTTGACTGTGAAACTTCGGAATGGTTCCGAGTTTCCGAGATGGCTGTTCTAGACCCGCAAACGTCTCGACCGTCGATCCCAACGCTAATGTGTGGGGTAACGATGGTGGCTTGCTAGTGTAGCTGTGAAGTTTGAATTGGTCCTGGTATAAATGAACCAGCCAGTCAGCAATCCAACAATCTAATCAACATCACACTCATCTACTACTTGGCCTTTCTTGAGAGCCAGCTTCTGAAGGTGTACAGAATGACGATCGCAAACCTCCTCCTCTCCCTCACCCACCAGGTGCAAGAAAACAAAGGCCAATCCCTCTTGATAACGCTCTTCATCGCACCGTTGGTCTACGTCTTCATCAACGAAATCATTCGCAGCAATGCACGAATCAGCAACCTCCGCGGTCCCTCAGGCTTACCACTGATCGGCAACATCCGCGATATCAAAGTCAATGCGTCGGAGAAATATCGCGAGTGGGCCAAGAAATATGGCCCCGTTTATCAGATCCAGCTTGGCAATATTCCTATTGTTGTGGTTAATAGTGCTGCTGCTGCGAGAACTATCTTTGGTGCGAATGCGCAGGCTTTGAGCTCTAGACCTGAGTTCTATACTTTTCACAAGGTATGCCCATAAATTGTGTGTTCTTGGGATTTGTGCTGACTTGATAGATTCTTTCGGACACAGCCGGAACCACAATTGGTACTTCGCCCTACAGCGACTCCCTCAAACGTCGTCGCAAAGGCGCAGCTTCAGCTCTCAACCGTCCATCCGTAGCAACCTACGTCGACCATCTCGATGTCGAAACTCGGGACTTTATCAAAGAGCTCGTCGAGTATGGTAACAGCGGCAAAACACCCGTGGACCCCATGCCCATGATCCAACGTCTTTCTCTTTCCCTCGCTCTCACTCTCAACTGGGGCATCCGTCTCAAGAGCCAGAAGGACGACATGTTTTCTGAAATCACCCACGTGGAAGAAGAGATCAGCCGCTTCAGATCGACGACTGGTAACCTCCAAGATTACATTCCTCTTCTTCGTCTCAACCCGTTCAACTTCCACTCTGCCAAGGCACGCGAAATGAGAGAAAGACGTGACAAGTACCTCACTGCTCTAAACGACGGTCTAGATGAGAGAATTGCAAATGGAACTTACAAACCCTGTATCCAAGCCAACGTCATCATGGATAAGGAAGCAAAGCTGAGCAAAGATGAACTCACATCCATCAGTCTCACCATGCTTTCTGGCGGCTTGGATACAGTTACTACTCTTGTCGCTTGGTTCGTCGCTTACTTGAGTCAACACCCCGAGATTCAGGAAAAGGCAGTTGCCGAGATTGGAAAGACGTTCAGTCAGAAGGAGCCTATGTGTGATGTCAACGACGATCAGAAGTGCGAGTACGTCGTTGCTTTGGTCAAGGAGTCGTTGAGATACTATACCGTTCTCCGTCTTGCTCTACCACGAGCTTCAATCCGCGATATCGTATATGACGGTATTAAAATTCCCAAAGGAACAGTCGTATTCCTCAACGCATGGGCATGCAACATGGGTACGTCCTCCTCTCCTCCCCCAATTCCACCCCTTGCTAACAAAACATCTCTAGATGATCAAGTCTGGTCCGACCCCGAAGTTTTCCGTCCCGAGCGCTGGTTCGAGCAACCCGACGCACCACTCTTCACCTACGGCGTAGGCTACCGCATGTGCGCCGGTTCACTGCTGGCGAACCGGGAGCTGTATCTTTTGTACATGAGACTGCTTAACAGTGTCAAGATTGAGCAGTTTGATGATGTGGATTGTCATCCTCTTACTGGAAATCTGGATCCTACTAGTCTTGTTGCTATGCCTAGGAGGTACAAGGCTACTTTTACGCCGAGAAATCCGGAGGCGCTTAAGAAGGCTTTGGCTGTTTCTGTGGAGTAGAGAGGGTCTAAACGGAGGATGGAAGGTTCGGGTTGAAGCAATAAATTTGGCATTGCTTCAATAGGTAGTCATTTGTATTCAATGAACCTGCAATTGTAAACCTTTACAGGAAGGTGATACCCTCGGTGATGAAGGAAGTTCCGAGCATGCAGAATATCACCCCCAAAGCTGACACATCTCTCCGGGTTCTACATCTATTGGTGGCAATATAGCAATGGTAGGACTATTTCTCGTCTTAACTCCGGTCCAGACTCGATAGCCTATGCGGTCATCCGACGCCACTTGTTCGCAGCGAACCAAATCAATCTTTGTGAGAACCTATCGAATTGATCTGAGACCGAGATGGTGAGACTTGGTGGTTTAGTTTAAATCCTTCGATGCATGTCAGCTTATCTTGCCAAAAGAAGGAAACAATCCAAAAGAGGAAAACAATCCAGAATGATACCCGTATAGTCTTTGTATTTTCGCTCTGGCTTCTGCGAAGTATTAATACAAGACGATTCCTCACCAAACTTGATAATACTCACCGCATCGATTCAAATTCTCGGAAGCTTAGTTCGCAAATCGTGCAATTCATTCATATCAAGACAACGATACTCATCGATCACTTACTCACTCTCACCTTTCATCATGACTCCCGAAGAAACCCAAGGCGTCCTGCAAAGCCTCGTCGCACCCCTCCGCAACAAAATCCCAACCCCAATCCTCCACCGACCCAGTGAAGCAGGTCTATCCTACACAGACGTCTTCTTTCCCTCCGAAGACGGCACACCTCTCGAAGCATGGTACATTCCTAGCCCCGGTTCCACCAAGCTCATAATCGCCAACCATCCTCTCCGCTGCACCCGCTCTGGCTATCCCACACACCTGGAGCCATGGAAGGCATTTCTAGGTGGTGACGCCACTGGCAATAACTTTGAATTGAACTTTATTCCGGACTACAAGATTTTGCATGATGCTGGGTATAATGTTCTTACGTACGATATGAGGAATTCGGGGATGAGTGGGAGTGCTAATGGTGGTGTTACCGGCACGGGACGGTTGGAGAGTAGGGATGTTGTCGGGGCGATGAACTATGTGAAAAGTCGAGATGATCTCAAGGATATGACGGTCGGATTGTTTAGTCGCTGTCTAGGCGGCATCGCCACATTCTTCGCAATCGACCGTCGCCCAGAGATCTTTTCCGACATCCGCTGTCTCCTCGTCCCCGAACCCCTCTCCTACCGCTGCTTCGTCGAGAAAGCACTGGGCATGTATGGTCTGGACGACAAATTCGACCAAGTCAACACGATGATCAAGATGGAGACCAGCTTTGACATTGATGAAATGTCGCCTATTCCTGTTATGGGGAGTGTCAAGATTCCGACGTTTATTTATTCGGTGAAGGATGATGTTTTGACAAAGGAAGAGGATGTGCAGAGTATGTATGATGGACTTGGTGTGGAGGATAAGAAGTTGCTCTGGGTGGAGGGGACGGTTAGGGCGAAGGGGTATAGTCACTTTCAGGAGAATCCGAATGTGTTTTTGGAGTGGTTTGCGAAACATATGGAGTAGACATTGGTTGTGTTGAGCTGAGAGGTCATTCGAGATGCCATTTGGGTCAATCATTTAATTGTATAGTCATTTCCCCGTCAATCATCTAAGCTTTAGTTAGAGTCAATCGTTTTCATGGTAGTAATCACTTTTAAACGCGTGAATGTGCTCCAATTGAGTCGTTGGCTGTTGCTCTGATGGTGCATGATCTGATCCAACTCATGGCTTCACGACAAGACACCAAGAGTAGTGAGTCTCAATTGAGTGTCGCAGTTCTCCGCGCCGGGACATTTCGCAACAGCATCACACCACAATCTACAGATCTACGATCTGCCTGCCAAACTTAAAACAAATGACGAGCAACTTTAAAAGTGACCTCAGACCAACATCACCTGGTTTGGAGGCTGTGTCTTGGACCGGGAAATGTCAGCAGTTGAATCACGCCACGTTCAGCAGAGCGACCGTTCGAGGTTCCCCACTGTAAACTCCCCGTGAGCCAACATGACATGATCCATTAGCGGGAGGATCCGATTCAAGAGAATATAAATAAAATCCATCACCACCGTCAATTATATCCAGTATATTCATTCACATCAGACATCTACATCACTACAAGCAACTCAATTGTTTACAATTACACAAACAACCAAAATGACAACAAATTCATGCGGTTCTGCCCTTCCCCGCTTTGACTTCCCAAAGCCAGCAGCCCCCAGATTTACTGCCAGGGCCGCTAAATCATTACCTACAGCAGCACTCGTCGCAACGGCAGCAGGTACGCATCCTTCCACTGCATCATCAACTACATTGGACTAACAAATGGGTAGCTACATATTATATGACATATTACATGATGCGACAACAATACACATATGCAAAAGCTCAACACGAGCGCGCGGTCGAGAGTTTGAATGAGATCAAGGAGCGTGGGAACAGGACGGATGAGTGGGTTAAGAGTGAGACGCTGTGGTGGACGGCTTTTTGAGGGAACAACATTGGGCGACTGAGTGATAAAATTCGGTCGGATATTGTTTTGGCGTTTTATTTTGGATCTGATATAAAGATTAATTCATGAGATTATGACTTTTGGACAGCGTTGTGTCTTTTCGATGCTTGTGACTTACTGTGCGACCGCTTGACACGCAATCAAACCAGAGAAAACCAAAACAGAAACTGCGAGTACACAGCGTCCCGGAACAAGAAAGAAACGTAAATGTTATGGGATAAAAGCAAAATTAGTTCAATTGATATCATCCCAAGATCCAATTGTAATGGAATTATCGCACTCAAGAATTGCAGAGAACTGCTAAAATCGTGTCTCAAGAGCGTGGCTTTACCCTGCACCCGTCCCTCTTTACACAGAGTGTGGCTCAGTTGAATCAGGTGTGGCTGACATGCTCACCAGCCTCACTTGAACGCGTCGCGTGTTGGGTCCCTCCTTAGAGCAACTACCAGCATTTCGCATTTCAACTATCACATCACAGGACAAAACACCACATTAATCATGCCTCCCCGAAAGAGAAGCGCCCCGGAGTCCTCCGGAAATGCTGCCCCAAAAAGAAGGTCTTTGAGAAATGCATCCAAAAGTCGGCCAGAGTCTGAGCCTGAGCCTGCTCCTATCTCCAAGAGTCCACCAAAGAAGGCCGCAGTGAAGAAAGAGGAAAAGCCCAAGCCTTCACCCAAACAAGCCAAATCCACACCCAAGAAGAGCCGCCCGGCACCAAAAGCCACCAGATCCGAGCCAAAGGAAACTAAACCAAAGAAGGCCGTAAAGAAGGAGGAGTCTGGCTCCCGCTCTCTGTCCCCATCACCAGAAATCCCAACAACAAACCCCAATTGCGAGAAACACGACGGCAAATGGTACTGGCTCATGAAAGCCGAACCAGAAACACGCATCGAAAATGGTGTTGATGTCAAGTTTTCAATCGATGATCTCAAGGCGAAAACAGAGCCCGAAGGTTGGGATGGTGAGTTACATCAGTGTCTTCTGAGATGCGTGCTGACTTTGATAGGAATCCGAGCTTATGCTGCGAGGAATAATATGAGACAGATGAACGCTGGTGATCTAGCCTTCTTCTACGCAAGTAATTGCAAAGAACCAGCAATCGTCGGCATAATGGAAATCGTAAAAGAATACTCCGAAGACCGTACGTCCCTCCCATACCCACCATCATTTCCATCTACTAACAATCCCAGGCACCGCCCGCGACAAAAGCGCACCATACTACGACCCCAAATCCAGCAAAGAGAAGCCCATCTGGGACTTAGTTCACGTCGAATTCCGCAAGAAGTTCGCCGTCCCCATCGGTCTCAAGGAGTTGAAAGAGCTAGGCAAGGCGGGTGGTCCCTTGGAAACGATGCAGTTGCTAAAGCAGTCGAGACTTAGTGTGAGTAAAGTCAGTGGTGAGGAGTTTGCGTATTTGTGTGAGTTGGCGGATAAGAAGGCGAAGGAGGCTGGGTTGGAGCATGATGAGGTCAAGTAAGAGGTTTGGATGGAAAGACTGGGTAATTGATGGAGTTTACATGTTTTGTATCGAATGTCATGGAAGTCTCAAGTACAGCCTCATCAGGTGGGTATCAGACCAAATATCCTCTAAGACTCAGGCTACAGAAATAAAGTAGCCTAAATGCTAACCTAAGCTAGAATCAGGTGATTAAATTATTTCGTCTCTTATGCTGTCGGGGGCTAATTCTTATCAAATGGACCCTGCGGCCTGGTTCAAGAGGCAGGCGCGACGGTGGTTATCAAGGCGCATACCGTCACCACAACATCAGCCTTTTCTTTCTTCCTTCATCAACATCAACAACATCGCCATCAGCATCTATCTACAATCATCAAAATGTCAGATCCGCAATCGACCAATCGGCAAGAATTGACGCGCCGTCATGACGAAAGGCACCGGAATGATTAGAGTGATCGCCGTGCTAACCTTACCGGCCACTGCGTGGATCCCCTGGAGGAACAGATCCTGCGAGTCGGGAAATCGGGTGACAAAGACGGCTTCTACAATCTCATCCACCTATATCAGGAGCTGAACTCAAATGGTTTGGGGTCCAGGCTCTTGTCCGCGGCCATGACAGAGAAGTGGGATTTCCGCATTGTCAAAGTCCTCGTCGATGCACAGCGCAGATTCTTCGACTGGACCATCGGTAAGTCATTCCATCACCATAGCTTTCACTTATTAACCGTCTGCGATGTCCAGGACCACCGAACATGCCGGGACCTCTCAATAGAGCCGCCACCGACGAAACTTTCGAAATTTTCATCGTCATCGCCGAAAGCGCCAAACAATTTCTTACCTTCAGCGATCCCCGCGATTTGGGAAGGACACCGCTCCACGCTGCCTGTCGCGCGGGTGATACCATGATTGTCAACTATCTGCTCATACAGAAAGAGATACAGACCATCATCGATTCCAAGGACGATCTGGGACGTACACCTCTCTCGTATGCGTCCGAGCACGGCCACGTCAGGATTGCTTATTCGCTAATCAGCAGTGGGAAGCCCAATGACCTTGCTAAAGATAATGGGGGTCGCAGTCCATTGCAATACTCCATGAAATGTTATGAAATGTGGTTCATGTTTTCGTGGTGTCGGGCAAGGAAAAGACGTGGAATCAAGACTCCCCTTCCCGGCCTCGAAGTTATCATGAGCCGTTGCGCCCGTTTAAGGGCTTGGAAGGCGATTAATCAAAGGACCGGGCAGTAGCGGTTGTATGGTCATTTTATATACAGCGATAACAAGAATTCAGATAAACAAGTCCCATTAATCAGCAAACTACATCAAGAAAAGATTATCCAAAACTCCGATATCCCATCTGATTTAGTAACAGTTTCCCTCGTAGCAGTTCACAGTACAGTCCTCCCTGTAAGGCGTTAGCAGTCGATCGAAGTGAAGGGAGGGTTGTAACTTACTCGCTGTCACCACAAGTCCAAGTCTTCTTATTGCAGCACTGCTTATCCGTTCCAACACAAGTAGCGTTCTTGTTCTGCGGTCCACACATGCCATCATAAGCACGAAGAGGCTCAACAACTATTCAAGTCAGCACACACCGCACCCCATTCCCTCACTCGGATAACTTACATCCATCAACGCAGTATCGAATCTTAGGACGAACATTCTCACAAGAATCCTCAAGGCGAGGATTCAACTCGTAAAACTTCTCAACAGAGATATCCCACTTCTTGGCCAAGGTGGCACAAGTCTTGGAGTCCACTTTGGCACCGCTGACCTCGCTCATGCGACAGTTTATACTGCCTGAGCTGGAAAGTGCTGCCATTCGCCATGTTTCTGGCTGGCATTCATCTGCGAGCGTGGGGGCGATGAGAGAGAGACCGAAAAGAAGAACCCATGAAGGAACCATATTGAAAGTCAAAAGAGCGTAGTAAGTCAGTAACCCGATATGAGTTTTGCGAGCCATGCTGGATATAATATGCTGCTCTCTCCAGCGAATACTAGACCCATGAGTAGTAACGATAAGCTGACATGGGGCTAATTAAACGAGACTCCACCCGTAGATCATGAAACAAGCTTGTTCCCACAATTAAATGCTCCGTGCCGTTAGGGAACAATGCAGCGCTGTCGCTCATTTCCGCTGTTTCAACTTGATCGTAAAGATTTGGGGGCCGACGTGGAATTGCGCCCTGGTCAATCGCTGTCTAGATTTTACAGCGCAGGTTGGTAACAGAAGGATTGTCCTCTAAGGCTTAGGTTACCAAAATAAAGTAGCCTAACTGGTAGTCTAAGATGGCGTAATGCGACTAAATTATTTCGTCTCTTATGCCCAATTCTTCTGACGCCTGAGGCAGCGCTGTTTTGAACGCCGTTGTGATGGCTTACTAGGTTCATCCTGACATATGGAGATGTTTCAGCCTTGGGATGACTGCAGATCAAAAGTTCTCGTTTAGCATTGAGCTGATGATGGCGGAGTATGGGATTTGGAGAGTTGGGATGGACCTGGTTGATTGGGGGCGATATCGTGGTGTAAGCGAGGTAGAGTTGTCGTGAGGATACAGGATAACATTACCGCGATATTTGCATTTTTGCCTTACAAGACTCAACGTTGATGGTATTGTGTTTGGTGGATATCTGCTTATCTCTAAGAACAATATTGTGAGTCGAGAAACACGTAGCAACACCGTTTTGTCCAGTTCAGTCAACAGAAAGATAAAAGTTTTGTGGGTAGTATCAAGCTGGATTGAAAGCATGGCGTGACCTCGTGATGTACGAAGCGTAATGTATTTTTTTGCGCGACAAACGATGTGATGTGTATTCCATTCTTTTCTCTACAGTCTGTTGTCTTCCCATGCGGCTCGGTACCACTAATGCAGGTACACAGAATCCTCCTACTCCGCCCATGTGTACAGCCCATGACCCCGTATTCACATTCTCAGCCTCAATCTATGTCACGCCTAACCCTGTAATTCAGTCGCTGGGCGCATTTCCTCCAGAACCTGCCAAATCCGTCGCCGATTGGTGAATCCACTCGGGATATCCTCAAGTCCAACCTTGGAATGATCCCATGCATCCTCCTCATCCTCAGCATCAGCCATCGCTGGCACAGGGCTCATGATCTGCCGGGTGAGCTTCTCCCAGTTCCACTTGTCGAGATCCTCTTTGCTAGAACCGCCAGCCTTTTCGTAGATGACCTCCATATCCAAATCCCACAAGAAGGGAATATGAAAGAAGATTTCTGCCCATTGGGATTGAGGCATTAGGTACGTGCATTCCAACGGAAGGGGACCTTGCACAAAACCGCGGATGTGATCGTTGATCTCATTGGGGGTGTCTTCCATGGATTTCTGCAGTTGACTGCTGCTGCTGCTCGACTCGGGTGCCTTCTCGAGGTTGGAGATGAGACGCGTGGTGAGGTCAGGGATATTGACGGGATCCTCATCCCACTGTGACACGTTTAGTATGTAGATCCGGAGTGTGGGGGCCAACTTACCCAGCCTGCCCATTCTTCACCCCATTGATCGATACAATCACGCGGAACGTAATATCCATCCCATGCCAAGACATTCTTCTCTTCGCTGAATATGGGAGGAACATAATTGTCATCTCTACCCCTTCTACGCGACCGTCTATTCTTGTTCTGAAAATCCACACAGCGTCGCTCAAGCGTCAAGAACAAATCGCCGACGCCACTGATTTTAGCATTGGGAGAGGTTGCGATGACGCGGTTGGCGAGATCTTCGCAGGCTGGGTGGATGCCGTGATACATCTTGGCAGAAGGGCCGTCCCCAACATGCTCGTCATCCTCATCGATTGTTTCTTGTGGATAAATGCGTTGATAGTCGGGAAGAATGTGGATTTTACCGTAACAACTGTCTGCTTCGCCGGTGTAACGGGTTATTTCTTGGTCGGTGACTTTGCGAGCGTTGCGGCGTGGCCAGTGGGGACCTGATAGGACGATGCAGTCGCCCTCGAGGAGCATACCGCAGATGGTACAGTAGACATACTCTGGGTTCTGAGACATGATTGACGGTGCGTGGTTGTGATGCTTGTTGGAATCGATGTGAAGAATCGTGTTTGGGAGAAAACGGTATCCTGGCTGGCGTGGGAAGGACAAAGGATGGAAGTGGGCCTTGCCTATGATGCAACAAAGAAACTCACTTTGCAAGAATTCCGAGCGGCTGAACTGCGGCGCAAGGAAAGACCCAGCGCGCACGTCTCACAGAAAGAACAAGACGTTGTATATGAAACAAGGTAAAAAGATCTACGATAAACGCAGAGTTGAGGGTGGATGTAGGACCCTTAAATCGGATATGCCCGCTAGGGCTGACTACTGGCTCACCGCATGCTAGTGACACCCACTATGATGACATTCGCGCGCGCGACTACACTGAAGCAGGATTAGTTTAGCGCTAGATTCCTTCTGAAGGATTTCTACTCTCCCCTCTAATCTCAGAGCCTCATTTCGAAACGATATGTGGTGGGACTGAATCCTAGAGCTGACTGTATTCATGCAGTGACACTCAGCATCGGAATTCCTTGTCCATTACTGGTGCTGTGCTAGAGACAACCGTTGAGTGGATGACTCCGCTGATCCGCTCATCTCCCGTGAATAGACCTGCTTACGATCATTCCAACATGGCGATGCCGACATGGTCCAGGATGTCTTCATCCTGTCTATCGGCGTATTGTCTAGAGTCCCAATGCCGTATATTATAGAGATCGAGACGCCCTCAATTTGCAACACTACATTCATTCGAAGTACAGTCTTTTCTCCATTGAGTCTTTCACTCAAGTCATTCTTTCTTGACTCATACGTTCTTTTTACTTCACAATGAAACGTTCTTTGCTCTTGGCTCTCTGGAGCGCAGGCGCTCTAGGCAGTCCTTGCAAACCTGCGAGGGACTTGTCTGGCAACAACTACTATCCTCCTCCTCCCCCAAATAATTATGCTCCTCCTCCTTCCAATGATTACGATCTTACTTCTTCAGAGGCTGCCACTTTGGTCGCTACTACACAGCCGGGCGCTGCAGAGACACACGGCTCCGGCTCCGGATCTGGGTCCGGGTCGGGGTCCGACTCCGGTGATGATGAGGAAGGCACAGTACCTACCTTTACACAAGGCTCAGGTATTGGCACCACTGGCCTTCCTCAAGGCGATGTGACCGCCGACCCTGTATCTCCTGATGATACTACTAGAGTCCCAGAAGCTAGTCAAGCCTCTGATGCTGACGGCGTCGGTGTCTCCGGATCACCCACTGGCGGAGATGATGTTGCTACCAACTCTCCTGGTCAGCCTGATGATGGCGACAACGGCAGCGGGTCTGGTAACGGCAATGGTGGTAGTGGACCTCAGTCTTCAGATGGATCCAGCTTGGCCGATGGCGTTGCTGCTACCCGAACTGGCACCGAGGCTGGCAGTGACGCCACTGCGCTCCCTCAAACTAGTGATGCTACTGAGGGTGCCGGCGGTGATGCTACCCAGACTCCCGGCTCTGGTTCGGAATCTGGTAATGGTAATGACAATAGTGATGCTACCCAACTCCCCGAGACAGGCATCGCTACGGGTTCTGATGGTCAGCCTACTGGAGATGCCGGCAACGGCAACGGCAACGACAATGGCAATGGCGGATCTCCTACCTCTGATGGCTCCAGCCTCGCTGATGGTGTCGCTGCCACTCAGACTGGCACTGACGTCCCTGGTGAGACACCCGGCTCTGGCTCTGGTGACAACAACGGTGGCGATGGCAATGGAAACGGCGGCAACGACAGCAACCAGACTACTGTCGATGGCGCTGTTCCTACCCAGGGAATTCCAGACAATGGTGACTCTACCGATTCTCCTGTAGAGACACCTGGCTCTGGAGACAATGGAAACGACAATGGTAACGGTAGCAACGAGACCACCGCTGATGGCACTGCCCCCACTGGTGCTGTTCCCGGAAACGGTGACTCTCCCGATGCTACCACTGCTGGCTCAGGTGAGACTGGCTCTCCAGACTCACCCGACCAGACCAACGTTCCCGGAGGTCAGGAGACCTCTGCTGGCGCTCCTGGCTCCGATGATGGTTCCTCTCCCGTCACCACCGGTGCTGGAAATGACAACACTGACACTCCTGGCGTCGGCGGCAACGGACCTGAGACCACTGGTGCAGTACCCGAGCAGTCTGACGTCCCTGGTAACGGTGAGCAGACTACTCAGGTTCCTGGTGGCGACTCGCCTGCGACTACTGGTACTCCTGACCAGACTGAGGGTCAACCCGAGCCTGTCTCTACTGATGAGAACGGTGTTCCTACTGGTGCTCCCACAAACCCTGATGAGACCACTGCTGGCTCGCCTGGTAACGGTGCTGATGGAACCACTGTCGCTGTTCCAGACAACACCGCGCCCGCGGACTCTGATACCACTGCTGGTGCTCCTGGCAATGGCGACAATGAGACCACGATTGGCGCTCCTGGCAACCCTGATGAGACTACTGCCGGCTCTCCCAACAACGGTGTTGATGAGACTACCGCTCCTGGCGCTGACAATACTGCTCCCGTCGACAATGAGACTTCAGTCAACGGAGATCAACCTCCTGAGACTGAGGATGCTCCTCCTGCCACTACCGAGCCCGCCGCAGACAACACCTCAATTCCCGTCCCTGACAACAACGGTCCTTCTACCGTCGAAGCTGTCCCTACCACTGATGCTGGTAACGACGCTCCTGTTACAACTGCTCCCGTTGATGGCCCTGGTGCCACTCTGAACCCTGCCCCTGTTACCACAACCGCTGCTCCCGGCACTGGCGGTGGCAATAATGGTGGTGATAATGGAGACAATGGGAATAACGGTGGGGATGATAACAATCAGGGCGACGACGACGACGATGATGATGATGACAATGGAGGAGGAAGCGGTGGCGGCAACAACAACGACGATGATGATGACGACGACGACGATGACAATGGTGGTGGTGGCATCATCGGCGGTGGAGGCAGCGGTCCAGGTGGTAGCGGAGGTGGCAGCAGTGGTGGTGGTAACAACGGCGACAACAACGACAACGATGATGATGATGAAGATGATGACGACGAGCCTACTTCTACTGCTACCTCCTGCACTGAGACCGCTACCGTTACCGACTGCTTCGTCGCCTGCACTACCTACACCGGCCCAGCTGGTGCCACCATCACCCCCGAATGCTCTACAACCTGTACTGCTACCCACACTGGGTGCAGCGTCACTGGCACAACAACCACTTCGTCAGCCGAAGCTTGTGGTCCATCTGGCGAGAGCTGCTCGACGTGTAGGGATTCGGTCGCGGAACTCGAATCTCAGGTAGAGCCCGAAGCTCTGGAGCGACGAAGTCTCGAGAAGCGCAAGGCTCCCGGCAACATCGGAGGATGCAAGTTCTCTCAGATGCCCGATTGGCCTGAGTACCCCGGCGGTGAAACGGTTCTCAAGAACGACCCTACCCAGATCACTGCCAAGAACTCTCCCCTCAAGGACATCCAGCGCTGGTGGTTCTCCACAATTGGCACCAACTGCTCGCCTCTCCTTCAAGGAAACATCGATGCGAACGCCTACAGGGCCGGTCAGAATAGTGGCCCAGCTGCTGCCGTGGGTGGTAGACCATCTATTGATCACGTCTACGAGAAGAGCATGCTCTTGGACTTTTTCTCTGCCATCATTGATCCCAACGGTGCTGCTGTCAAGGGTGCTACTACTGGTGGTCCTCGTGACAAGATCAACTGTAAGGACATGGAGTCTTACGGTGGTGCTTTCCAGAAGAGCAACAAGAAGCTTCTTCAGAAGGTCTTTAACGCTTATCCCGGTGGTGAAGTCAATAAGAAGACTCTTGCTGTGAAGGATGCGCAGTATCTGAATGACTTTATCGGCATGGATCAGTGGACCAACGGTGATGCCAAGGTAAGCTCCCTCACGGACATTCTTCTGGGTGCAGTTGCTAACAGTCTTAGGGTTTTGTCGCTACACCCGCTACAGTCAAGGAACAGGGTGACAAGTGGAACGATGGCACCAAGAATGTCATAGCCACGACAACCGAGAATGATGCGAAGGAGTGGATTAAGAAGAAGCTCAATTTCCTTGAGAGGATGTCAATTGGTATTGAGATGTTCAGCGCTCAAGAGTCCATTGAGATTATGATCCGACAGAACCAGCGTATCTACGCCCGACTGTAAGCAAACCCACACAACTCCTTCAAGACATTCGCTAACCTGGTGTAGTATGGACATCGACAACGAAGCCAAGGGCTGCATGAACGATCCCGCTGTCAAGAATGGTCTCTGGTCCTTTGCCGACCGGTACAAGACCTTCATGGAAGATCGCTTCGAGGGCGACAAATCTTGGTCGATCAACACGGTTGTCGCCGAGGCCAAGAACAAGTTCCTCAAAACACTGACGGACGATTTGCAAAACGCTAAGCAGATCAAGGCGGCGAATGCTGCGGATTGGTCTAACCAGCTGGCTCAGTGGAATAAACGGTTCAACAACATGGCTGACTTTAACCGTCAGTGGGCTGTACCTGAGCCAGCTTGGGTTTGGTCTTGGGTTAAGAAGCGTGATGGCGAAGACTCTGGTCTTTCTTGTGATCGCCCGATTGATTCCGAGACTACCACGTCTGAGGATTCTACCACCTTTGCGACATCTACCAGGATGACCTCTGAGGAGTCCACTACTTCTGAGGACAAGGTTACTACCACTACTCAAGCTCCCATCAAGCTGACGGATCTTCCTACTCTTACCAACGCGCCTGCTCTGTCTATCTCAACACCTGATGGCAGCTCATGTGCTTCTACCGCGACTTACACCCAATGCAACCTCGGCACAGGCCAGCACGGCGACGCCTGCGTGACCAACTCAGAATGCGCCTCATGGGTAAACACCAAAACAACCAGCACAACACCGAGCCCCACCCCAACCCTCGACTCCCCCGACGCAAGCCAGAACATCAAGCACTGCTACGGCTCAGGACAAAAGTCCAACTACGAAGCCATCACCTACGCCGCCGAGTCCTTCTGTAGGGACGTGGTGAGCAAGAACAAGGATAACGGGTACTACTGGAGTAACGACAAGCTCGAAGGTAAAAAGACGCCGTCTACTGGATATCACTTCAAGTTGTTGTTCTCTGTGAATGAGGGATGTTTGTGGAAGGCGGATTATGATGAGTGTATGCGGTATATGAAGGTGCCGATTGATTCTTGTAATTGTTCGGCCAAGGGTGGGAAGCAGGGTGGTTGGGTTGAGAATAATTGTATTACGGCGAAGATTGATCCCAACAGTGGGATTTAAACTTGGGACTGGCGTTTAGGATAGGATAGACTTTATGAGTTTTGGATAATGAAGTTTTGATCAGTTAATCTTGTTTGTTCTGCAATGTGTCTGTCGCTCTCTGTTGGTTCCATCGTTGCATGTCGCATTTGGCCCCTGTAAGCGAGCGCCAATTACCTAATTTCCTCCAGTGACAGAGACGCTAATAGATCTCCCCTGTAAGCATTGAAGGCAGCAGCGCGCTGGGGCACGGTTCCAGGCAGGAAACGCCGCAATTGAGATATAAATGCGCTCTTCCTCTTCCATCCTCGGAACATCAACATTTCCACTACTCTCACCACAATGTCTGCTTACGACGATTTACCTACGCCACCTCCATCCGATGAAGGATCCGACTATTCATCGGAAGAAGCGGAGCCACGTCTAACACCCCAAGAACTCGGCGCGCTATTCCTCGACTTTTACACTTTCTTGACAACCCTCCATTTCAACAGAGCTCATCTTAAAATCCCTCCACCCGATGGCTGGCCACACATTACACCCGAATCATACGATCACTTCAAATCAGATTACGCCATTGAAGTCATCCGTCATTTGCCCTACTTCAGCGATGAATGTCGGGATCATATGCATTATAAGTCTCGGCCTTTAGATCTCACAGCCTATACCCAGGAGGATCTAAAATATCATAAAGAATATGATGAAACGGATACGGAATTCTGGTCTATCGAAGACCAACAGGACCCTAGCGACGTGTTCTGTTTTACTCGAGGCTTTGAAACTTACGGTCGGACTTTTTATCTGCTTGTCAACGATTGCGAAATCATTGAGGATATGAACAAGGCTTTTATGCTAAGTTCAGTTCCGGTAGAGGAATTCTTCGAGAATCTCAAGGAGGATTATAGATCTCTGAAACTTATTCCTGGAAAGGGAAGGATTACTATAGAGGTGGAGCACGTACCTGAGCGTGAGGGGAGGATTAGTAGAGAGGACGTTGATGCACAGACGGAGGAGTGGGGAACGGATTTGGATATCCAGTACCTGAGGCAGATTTATCGCGATTATGGATGGCCGGGTGCATTTGATGTGGAGCGTGCTACCGAGGTTGTAAATGAGTGGATGGGGTTTGTGGCAGAATTTGAAGGAGATGGACCCGGTCTAGATAGAAGTTATGGGTGGGAAACCGCTGGTTGAGAATATGGTTGATTGCACGTAGGCAGAAGAAATAGTAGTTGCAATACTGGACTATTTTCTGTACTATTCATGTATCTACATATTATTAAAGTAAATTGCACAATTTGGCCTTGTCAGCCAGCGTAAATGTGTATCCTGACGCCAACTCACAAGGCCATAGATGGCTTTATCATATGGCGTTGGCAGGTTGCAGCGACCAAGAAACGGCTAATGAGAGGCCCTTGATGAGACTTGTTGATCGCCGAGTCTAGTTCCTGGTCTGAACAATCTCAACCGTCTCACCCTTCTTGACAGAAAATCTATCCTTCTTAACAGCCTTTCCGTTGACCTTGAAAACACTATCCTTCGCAGCAACAGGAAGATTCTCAGGAAGATAAACAGTTCCACGAGTACCTTTATTACCCACAACACGAACCTTCATGTGCAAGAGATCAGAAACAAGCTTCCACTCAACCTCAATAGTGCCCTTCTCGGTAGGAACACGACCCTTTGCCCATCCGAGTCCAAGAAGCATAGGCTGAACCTTCCATTCGGAAAAACCAGCCTTGGTGGGCTGAACGCCGAGAACATGCTTGTTGAGTTCAGCGGTAGGACCGGCGGCCCATCCGTGGCAGAGGGAGGTCGAAATTCCGAGGCCAGGTGTGCCGTCGGGATCGAGGGTCTCCCAGAAAGTGTTGGTGTAATTAACATGGGAGGGATTGGCCATGGGTGCCCAGAGGGTCTTGAGGAGGAGGCGAATAGTGTGTTCGTCGGCGGACTCGAAGGCAGCGCGGAGGTGGTATGCTGATGAGAAAGGGCTGATCTTCTGAGCAAAGCCAGACTCAGCAGTGCTGTTGCTGAAAGCGAGGGGGCCGGCAGGGAGTTGAAGTTCGGCTTCCATGTTGGACAGCAAAGACTTTGCTGAAACACCATTGGCTTGGGGAATGCCGGCCAAGATAGCAAGAGCGTTGGCATCTTGAGAGAAACCGGTGGTGATCTCATTACTGAGGATGTAAGCACCCATGGTCTCATTCCAGAGCTGCTTGTGAACAGCCTTGCGAAGCTTCTTGAGACGAGACTGATACTTGCTCGTGTTGATACCACTAGCCTTGAGAAGTTTCTCGGTTTGTTGAAGAGAGTATGCGTACAAAGCGTTGAACTTGGTACTAGCGCCCGTCTGAGGAGGATCGTAATAGTTCCAATCCCCGGCGAGAGAAGGATCATCGATAGTGAAAAGGCCATCGACAAGTTGCTCATGAGCCCACTCCAACATCTGGACGGCACGAGGTGCCCATTCCTTGGCGAATGACACGTTGCCAAGGACTTCGTAGTTGGTAGCGAGACCATTCAGCAAGTTGAAGGAATACCCGATGAGACCGGTGACGTTAACAGGCAGAGGTGCAGGGAGAGGTGCTTGTTGAATTTTGGCATTGGGAATCCAGAAACCAGCTGTTGTTTGGTATGATCCTACAAGATCGAGAGATCCTTCGACAAAGGACTTTCCGTAGGTGCTGGCGAAGGTTGAAGAAATTGCGATGTCGAGATCACCTGCGTAGGCAATGCGATCTCGTCGGGAGCCGTCGACGATTGTATCAAGAGGATTGTTACCCATGAGGAAGTCATCGAGGAAAGATCGGTCGGTGAGACTGGAAGAGTAGAGTTCGTCGCCTTCAAGAGTTGTAGCACGGAGGTTGCGGTAGTAAGCTGAGTGGCCGAGTGGTGCACCGAGACCGAAAGAGCCGTAGAATTTCTCAGTTTGGGTGAAGTTGAGAGCCGTCTCGTTGTTGATAGATACTCGAATGTCTGTCATGTTGACCCTGGCGTGGACAGTCATCCATTCTCCGACAGTGACGTTGGCAGCCTTGGGAATGGATCCAGAAGCAGAAGTGCTGGTTGAGATGACGCCAGTTTCAACATTACAGGTGATCAAAATAGCGTCGTTCAAAGTATCAGACAGAACAGAAAAGACAAACTCTCCGGTGAGTGGCTTAACTTCAAAGTCAATCTCATAGCTAGTAGCCTGCGCAACACCAGCACCGCTCAACGCCTGAGGAGCCGCGCTCTCCACCAAAGACCCCTCGTCAGTAACTTGCCAAAATTCCGGCACGGTATCCTTGGGAATCTCAGTGAGTTGAGCTGTTCGCGCGCCGGTATGCCAGATGCGAGTGAGATCGGCGTCGGAGCATTCAAAGGATCCAGGAAGTTCCGTAAGAGGTGTGGTGTGAACAGTGGGCTTCACGCCGACGTGTCGCAGCTTAAGGTCACCGGCGGTTGAGAGGTTGAGTTTCTGGTAGCGGAAGGCGCCTTGGATGAGACGGTTGGTTGTGAGACCGGGGGTGGAGATGTTGTATTTGTTCACGCGGTAAGTTTCCATTGCTGCGGCGAGCGGAAGAGGGCCATCGCTCTGTACTATGCGTCAGTAAAGAAGTTGGCTGAAATATCTTGGTTATTTACCATGTAGCTAGTGAGGGCAGCCTTGGACTCCGCAAAAGTGAGCTCAAATCCAGAAGTATCACCTGAGCGGGAAACAACTTCAAACGTGGGATGGCCTTCGATGCTGTATCCATAGTCAAGAACAACGATGTCGGCCTTGGAACCATTGGAGGAGAGAGTAATAGTGTCATTGTTGGCGTAAATGACCGGGTTTTTGGTTGCATTGGAAAGAAACAAGGTGGTTTGCAGTAGCAAAGCTACCGCCAAAGAACGAACCATAGCGAGAAATTGGAGAATTAATGAGAGTCAACGAAGTAGAGTGCAATTGAAGAAACGAGTGTGTTACTATCCTCAATCAACCTTCTGCGACACGACATATATATACCTCGGTTCATTTTGACATAAAACGTTCAAGTGGATAGTTAATTTCAACTCAGCCTCGAATTGACGTTGATACATCTTGGCATCTTGATCATGATGCAGAATTGTCATGAACGCATGAAGATTTCGGCATTTACCGTGGGTGTTGGTGATAAACGAGACAGAGCGAGGTGGAGCGAGGCTCAACGAGCTCGGCTAAACGAGGATGTACGAGCTCAAGCTTCTGGCTGTTGAATGACATCTGACATCTTCAATTGGAGCTTGGCATTTTCCATGCAACCATCAACTCTCAGATCTCTTCCATCGGCTTTTCTTGAATTGTGGAACATGTAATTTCGTAAAGTTATCCGAAATTTAAATACATATATATATATATATTCGACAGCAAACAGTGAGTTTTTCGCACAGGTCAGCCCGACAAGATGAATATGCTGCACAAAACTCGGCACGACAATAGTGACTTTCTTCTGGACAACGTTCTCCAGGGCCAAGGAAAAGTCATTTGCATTTATTACAGTCCTTGGATAAATCATTCTTACCCAGCAGTTCAAGTCTTTATCCAACAACTTCCCAAAGGGCAGGGTCTCTGAACTCACAAATAGAGCAACTCATTGCAGTTTATCATTGATCGGTCTCAAGTGAGATATCAGGATTTACAGGACAAGGTTCAATCTCACTTGAGACCGATCAAAGTTGAGTTTCAAGTGAGATATCCGGATCAGGTTGTAACCTTGATGGGTTTGCATTTACCCAACCTCTTGTTTTTTTTTTTTGTTTTTTTTTTCGGTTGTCCCGATCCTCTAGCTTTAGTAAAGTTTTCTGTTTTCAGCTTCATGGGGTTAAAAGTCGGTTGATCACGGCGATAATGCTAACGCCGACATCCAATGACTAAGTGGCATCGTAGCGTTGTGGATTCTTGACGAATCTTTGGCGAAAAACTCTATTTAAAACTTGGCAGAAACACCTTAGTCAGCGGGAAAAGCCCTTTTTAGTGCCGGTAAATGTCCAAGATTTATAAGCTGGGTGCAGGTGGAATCATATATCTAGCAGGTCGGCATTCTCTCAATTCAACTTCCTCATCTCAGTATTAAACACTATCTCTCTTTTCACTCGAATCAATTCTACATTACTCTCACTACCTCATACCACCAAAATTCATCAGCCATCATGTCTCATCTCATCACAAACAAGCCTCTCCTTGGCCCTCTGGTCGCCCTCAACGGTTGGACATTCGCCATGGAAGCTCTCCTCTACGCCCGCCGAATTCCGGCTCTCTCCAAGTATGACGTCGTCTTCGACCCCGCGACTGTTAAGAAGCAGAAGGCTGAGAAGCTGCCTGCTTACGTTCAATGGGCAGCCGACAACTTCAACAACTTGCTTGAGCAACCTACCCAGTACTACGCAGTTATTCTTGCCTTGACCCTGTTGGATATCAAGGACAAGACTACCGTGCGCTTGGCTTGGGCCTATGTTGGTCTGAGAATGATCCACAGTTTCATCCACGTTACAACCAACAGCCTCAACTTGCGCTTTTCCAGCTTTGCGGCCAGTTCCTTCACGTTGCTGGGACTTACCGCCAAGGCAGCTTATGAGCTGTTCTTCTAAATTGGGATCTAAAGCAAGCAAGAAGCATGATAGTAAGGTTTCCATCTTGAATGACACTTTTCAACCACCATGATACCGATGCTCACATGGGACCTTGTTTTTTTGTTTTGTTTTTTTGCTTTGCCAATTGCCCTAATATTGGGTCTCGGCTGTGCATAGAATGCGTTGCTTCCATCCGAGTTCTCAAGCAAGGAGCACAAGAGTCGATGCAGCGATAAGTCGCCAATGCAGATGGGGTTTTCTATATTGCAAAGTTTGGAGGAAGAAGACGCGAGATGGATTGCAGGGGCTGGGCAGCGTGTACAATAAAGACAGACGTAGATCGACGAGAAGAGGAAACATAATCCCTAGCTAGGAGCAATACTATACGAATGCCTTCACAGCCTAAAGCTTACTATGGTCTACGCTATCGTACAAGTCCTATACTTGCAGAAATGAGCGTTAGAAAGCATACGCTAAATAAAGCCTGTCTAATCATACAAACTCCGTAAAAGCATCAATTTATTCATTATCGGGGGCAAATTCACTTGAGAAACGCATTGAACAGATCATGGATAGTAGAATAGGCCTCACTGTTGAATCAACCTTGCTTCCCATCCGCACCCTTTCCAAACGCTTCCATCATCGCAGCCAGAATTCCATCCTTCACATCCTCGGGCTGTTGTTTTGCCCAGTCAGCAAACTCGCCGCTTCTAAGAGACACGCATAGTGCCTCCCCAATATCTCCTGGCTTCGGGGTTGCTCGTCTAGGTGTCGAGACTGGCATGCCGTCCAGTGTATGACCGTAACGCCCGGCGATAGCATCATCGTACTTAGCTCGTGCCTTCGCATTCTCGAGAGCAGCATCAATCACAAGACGTCTCGTCAAGTCGTCCATATCCTGTGGGTCCGTAACAGGTAAGTCAGAAGCCTCGGAGATCATCTTGTCTTTCTGCTCTTCCCATGCCTGGCGCTCACGAAGATACTCCTACATCAAGAACTCAGAAAACTCCATGCGGCTCATGCCCCTGGGTGCCTCCTCTTTGCTGTTCCGCACTGCCTCAATGGCCTGTTCTGCCATCAGCATTGCCTCTGCTTGGTCAGCCATTGGGCTTGTCCGTGGATCCCCTGTTGTGATAGTCATGCTGTAGGTTTCTGAAAGCTTCTTGGCGCTCTCTGTACTCAGACCAGGAACTGTCAAGGGTTTATCGACTGTGTAAGCAGCATTTCCTGCTTTGGTCTCCGTCAGGAGCCACTTGCGCATCCTCTCTCGCTGCTTGTGTACCTCCGCGCTTTCAAAGGTCGGGATAGGACCGTTAAGTGCCTTTTCATAGTTTTGTGACAAGACTTGCCCGTCAGGGCCGCCTACAAACGGACTGGTAGGGTAATTCATGCTTAGCTTGGTACTTGTATGTCCTATTGTCTCTATTCAATTACTATATCGAAGCCCTAACTACACCACATTACTGCCAGTCGCACTTGATACCCAGCATATATCTTCCACCCTCACATTCAGACATCTCTCGCGACCCAGGGTCCTCCCAGCAACGAATATTCGAAGCACCGCTCTCACATATCATTTCACCCACAAGGTCAGTAGTCCCAGCGTAAACACAACCCTTGGCACCGTGTGCATCAAAGGCTGGAAGCTCAGTAGGAAACTTCCAGTCGTTCTCATCTCCCTTAGCGAGTGTGTTGGAAAGAACCTTTGCAGAACAAAAGTCTGTAATGGGTTCATCAGGCGTATCTGCGTACGTCATCCATTGTGGTCCCAGTGCACTGTACATAAAAACGATGTGAACACGGTTTCGGTACGGATAAGCATCGGCAAACCAGCCTCGGTACTGTCGTTGATAGTCCTCAGGGTAATCAGATGTTTTCCAGAACCATGTGCTTGAGTTGAACGGAACAACGTCTTCTTCGGGAATATCCTGGATTTCAGGTACATGGCAACTGTCATCTTCTGTCGCTGCAGCCATAGTCACTTTCCCTTGCAGATCAATGATGATACCACCGGACATAAAAAGACCAGGGCCATCTTCCACATCGTCGAACGTCATCGCGAGGGGAAGGTGAGGATACTTGCCGACAACTTTCTGCACATATTTAGCCATTGCGTACATGGCGAAGTTATCGGCGTTTTTCCTAACAAAGGTTGCTGGGTCAAATTTGTAATGGGCTAGTGCTTTGGTCCTCTCAGCGTCGTAGACGACCGTGCGGTAGTAAACATTATCTTCGTCTTTGTAGAAAGCAGCGACATCACGGATATGCCAAGGAGACCTGACTCCCGATGCCCAATCAATGTGAAGTAGCTCGTGATACCAGGTGCGCCCTAGAACGTGGTCTTAGTCTTGATTTACCATAGATTGCTCACGCACTTGTAACAAACCTTTGTTTTTGACATAGTTATCAAGATCGGCGCGATGTGCAATAGGTAGGTCTCGTCTACTGTTTTCCTTCACCGCCGCATCGAGATTTGGCAACTCAAAGTACCGTGGACAAAAGTTGATACGCGCATACCCAGATTCAGGGTCCTTTTGGGTGGTATAGGCGACGGTAGGGGTTCTGCTACCACAAGGACAACGGTTGTTAGGGTCATCGCATCGAACATGGAGCCACCATTTGAATGGGTTCAAGCTGCTTCCGCCTCTAATTGTTGAGACGGTGTTAATAATATCTGAATTAGAAAGGATTAGCATTCAAGAAATAGTGAATTAGTTAGTAAAGGTGCGTACCCTGCATCGCTTCTTGGTTATCGTCATGCATGAAGGGTGGGGAAAGATAGTCGACAGCCGCTGCCTCATTCCAGTTGATTTTCTTGACTGCATCCATCATCTTCCATGAATCTTGCCAGCCGGAGTAGATGTCCCGCTTCATCGAAGCGCTGCAACCTTCCCATCCAAACAGTCTTGTGGCTGCCTCACCAACATCACCTTCTGTGAGGTTGTAACGACTGTCCGCCAGTGCTTGATTGAAAATATCGATGAGTTCTTGACGATCCTGAGTTGGTGCAGCAAAGGTAAAATGGGGAGTAGATAGTAAAAGTTGATAAACAACCAGTATGAAAAGGGAAGAAATGGATTTCATGATTAAGGTGAACAAGGCTTTGTGTAGTTATCAACCGTCTTATCCAATATTTACTTCTACGGTGCGACTCGATGGTTTATTTATAATCGATAGGAAGAAACAACTGCCGACATACTTTGACTTCCCTGCGCAACTGATTCAATTGAAATGCATGATAGATTCTCCAAGGTAGACTCAAGATACTACTTGAGGTTTGCTATAGTTTGTATACAATCCAAAGTATCTCTCAGTAATTCGAAGAAGGAAAATTCCCTCACATGCATTACCATTACAAGGAATTATGCAGTTGGTCGGTTGAAGTTTCAGAAATAGTCATATGAGTTGCCTCTCATATCAACCAACAGGGTGACATATCAGAATAGAATTGGGGTCCAAAGTGAGGCGCGTAAATATCCGGAGGTTTTTCCGTGTACTCAATACTATAAACAATGTTTCAAGGATCTGATTCTTGCAGAGCACGATGATCAAAGGAATGTGACCCATGTGAAGATAGCCATGGCCAAGCATTTGATCAGAGGCAGGTTATCTGTTTTGGGTACAAAGTCAGGTCATATTGACTCCCTTGTATATTTCGCATATTTTTCCGTAAGGAATCATATCCACAAATAGAGTTTTACGCGCTGGCTATGATGGTATATACGATACACAAGGCAGTTCAAAGTAGAACAAACCAACAACTAACAAGGGTTGGTGGGTCGTACGGGGAAGCGGAAGGTAATTTGACTCGCTGCAATTCTTGAAGAGCATAACCAACACCGGCTTGGCAGTAACGTTATTTCTGAATGATCTGATTAATTCAATTTAACCAGTAGTCATACCATGTTTTCTTTTTCCTATTACTTGTCTGCCTTGCCATTCTATTTCTAGAAACATTCACTACTTCTTGGAAGTTCAAGCATAACCAACATAGCCACTACCAACGAGATAAAGATAACATATTGTGACGTAACTCCGGGACTGGATTTTCTGATGTTCCTAAAGAATATGTTTACCCCTCTTTGAGCATCAGCAATGGAACTCTTGCATATGTTATCTCCTCATCCCATCAACAACCAGATTCAATGTTCACACACGCCTTGTTTATGTTAATATCCTTTCTTCTCAAATTCTCTTACGCTATTCACGAACCTGAACAAGAACTTCTCTTTCCTTTGCCAAACCGAGACATCTCCCCAATGCTGACAGAAGGCGGGTGGAACGGTGGCTTTGGCGTCACATGGTTTCCCAGATCCTCATTTGGCGGTAGTGTAGGCGGAGTTGTATACGGATGGCCAGCCAAAGGTGGTTTCTACTCGCGTCTCTGCTCTGTAGTGGAGCTTGAGTTCCTAGGGATTGACCGATTCGAGCCATCCGACAAACCGGATAACCCTGAGAATGAGGAAGCACACTGCGCCAAATTGCGCCAGCTTGGAGCGCATTGGTTTCGTGATCCTGACCACAAACTACGCTATGGGCGGAAATACCGGAACAAAGAACCAGATGCACCAGTTCTATATGTCGGCTGGCCTTCCAGTGGTGGTGTTTGGGCCCTCAGTACCAACTTAACACAATCTGCACGAAAGGGTTTAGGGAGAATTGATAATGCATTCACAATGGAGGAACGATGCAAGATGATTGAGAAGCTTGGGGGAACATTTTATCCTGATCCTAGTCATTGTCCTCATCTAGATCTTGATGGTTCTTGTGAGGGAGATGATATTGAAAGCTACTAGTCCTACATGTATTACTTCTAGACAGTTCAGGTAAATTGGTACAACTTATGCGATCCCGATCCAATGGTTTCCGTCTTATCTAACCTAGGCAGGGTAACTTAGGCCTTTGTATTCAATAGAACTACTACTACTGCTACCGAAACTACTACTACTGCCGAAACTACTACTACCACCGTTGGCGTCCCTGCCATCCCAACATTCATCGTCAATGGAGGTTTCGACGACGAACTGGACACCATTGAACCCTGGACAATCTCCAGCCCCACGTCCTTCTCGCTATCTCTTTCCAGCACGACTAAGCACGATGGTAAAAACTCGGCCAAATTTACATTTACCGCCAGCGTCTCAACAATCGTATACATCCGCCAGCCACTGGCATCTTCTGTTGAAGCTGGTGTCATCTACCCAGTCACAGCATGGATTTATCCTGCGCTTGGATGTACCAGTGCGGTCATCGTGTGTGGCTATCGCGGTACGTTGCTTACAAGACAACGGCGGTATCCTGTGGGTGCTTTGGTAGATCAGTGGTGGCAGATTTCACATACTTGCAACTCCAGCCAGGCTCAAATTGACGACGGTGGATTGTTTATGGGTGTTGGGATCACGTGTGATGTGGGCAAGTCAGGTTATATTGATTCGGTTACCTTCGCGCAGTAAAAGGTAATTGGTCTTTCAGTATATACAAGCACTAACCAACCTTTGTCAAGCGAGCTAAGTGGTTGTTGCTATTGACTGGAACAACCATTCAAGCATCAGCAAATATCACCAAGAAAGCATTGAATATTAATTTATAATACTGTATTTGATGTTCATCTAAGAGGTTTTTTATGTAGAGTGGTTAGAAATAGGTACAGGTAAAAGTAGACCATTTTTACTTACAATGTTTAACTTTCTTCCTTTTAGTCCTTTGTATCTCTCCTTCAGTCCCTAGCTCTCGAGAATCCTCAGCTCTTTGTAGTAGCTTAATAATTCCTTTATGCCCTATCACTTGAGCCATCGCTAAAAGCGTGAATCCAGGCCGAGACTCATAACCCCCATACCTATGATCTAAAGGGACTTGACCAACGCCAAGCAGTAATTCGACAATCTCCTCGTGCCCATTCCTCACTGCTAATGACAGTGCTGTGTACTCTGTGCCTTCTGGATGGAATCCAAAATCTGGTTCCACCTCGGGGGTATCTAATAAAAGCTCAACAACGGCAGTGTGCCCGTTTTCGGCTGCATGCATCAGAGGCGTCATTCTAAAGAAACTCGTAGAATTTACTTCAATCTTCCCTGTGTTGATCAATAGCTTGACGATCGACTCGTGTCCGTTCTTAGCTGCTTCCGCTAGCGGTGTTCGTCGGTATTTATCACCTCTATGATCGGGATCGGTTCTCTCGAAGCTGAGCACCAACTTCACAATTTCCTCGTCTCCCCTCTTCGCCGCTGTTAACAGGGGCCCTTCCTCCCAATCTTCTTGTGCATTAGGGCCGTTGTCTAGCAGTAGCCTGGCGATTGTCTCGGTGCTGAGCAGCAACTTCACCATTCTCTCGTGTCCCATCTCCGCCGCTTTTAACAGGGGCGTGTCCTTCCAATCGTCTTGTGCATTCGGGTCGACTTTGCCGTTGTCTAGCAGTAGCCTAGCGACTGCCTCGCTTCCAGTTTCTGCCGCCAAACATAGCGGTCTCCATCCGCCTTCGCTGTTGAAGATCAAGTCTACTATCCCTCGCAGTTCCTTCGTATCATCTCCCATCATCTGATGGTCGCTGCATAGGCCAGCCAACTCTTGGTTGTCCACGCTTTTTAGGATACGCTCAAGAACCTTTATCGCCTTTCGAAGATTCTTCTCCCCTTTTGATACTTCCGCGACTCGCATCGCCACTCCACTATTCCAGAACCTGGTTATCTTGTCACAATCGGTCTGCAATCCGGGTTGTGGAGCCTTTGGTTCCAGATATCCCATCAAGTCTTCGTAATCTTTTCCTCTTTGGGACTTGTCGAGACACAAATCCCAGTCCCATACAAGTAGAAAGTCATACGGGAAGTTTGTTTGCAGTCTGGGAAGCTCAGACTGTTCATCACTCATTCCAACCTTCAGGGTCTCTGGAGAAGCAGCTGAGATTACTATGATGTTCCAGTAATCCTTATACATCCGGATGATGGTAGGCAATGTCGCCCCTTGTAGGAGGCAGACAATGTCACCTTTCTTCACTGGTTCTGCTGAGACCTCCAATTCCCAGTAAGGGCTCTCCGTTCCAGGGTCGGTCAGACTGTTCGAAGTAACCCTCAGCAGCTGTTTGCCGTTCCGATCTATATCAGAGTCGACTACAGACACTATACCTAGCATGCAGCCCTTGCTTCTGATCACTGCTATAGCTTTGTCATCCCAGGTGTCGACAGGTACACTGCCAAGGATAGAGTGGACAAGTTGTTTAAAGAGCTTCGCCCACGAGATATCATAATCGACCAATAAGCCTAAAGTGCCAGGGTCATCAGAGCTCATACCGAGTAAGGCGTAAATTCTATCGCGATCATCGGTAGCTTGATGGTTGTGATACATATCCACTAGCTGGCCAAGGTGACATATGTTGAGGGAGTATCTGCCTGCCTGACTGGTTGTGCATCTCGACCGGAATGCCGCAGCCTTTGATAGTCAAGCTACTGACATCACTAGAGGCTGTAGTCCTGGGTAATCTTCATAAGGCAGTTTCAATGCACTCAGACCTGAAAAGAATGCGTAACCGTCAATCTCAGCAGGGCCACATCTGACCACGATATGCCGAGCTGCGGCAACCTCTTGGAGTACCTAAATCATCTTATTAACAACCATTGCGTATGGCAACAAGCGCGTATGTCCTTACCCAGATGCGTCTGAACCAAGCCGCCTCGAGCAGCTTTAGGACTGCTTTTTCATTCATGGCGCGCGTTATGGTCTGTGTGAAGCCTGCGATACGTATGTCTTCCAGCGTTTTGTCGATGTCTGGTGTCGCCTTTCCAAGCCAAACAATGACACGAGTCGCCTTGGCGTAGATCTTTGCCATGGACTGGACTTGATGTCCTTTTTCCATATTGTCTTGTTGATTGATACACACGGCGTCTATCCATAAGATCCGTTCAATATCGGGATCTCGAAGATGCAATAACGCAGCGAAGAGATTTCCTCCAACGGGCAGATAGCAGCTGTCTATTGAGATAGACTGAGACCCATGATCTGAGCCCCATACATAGGACAGAGCCTCATATGGGCGGGTGCCCCTCGAATTTTCTAGAGAGATGTTGAAAAGTTGGCATTGTACGGGGGCATCCTCGTTTTGATGCGGTAGTAGGCGCAGCAAGCGGATATTGTTATCTGGTAGATGGGCGTACCGGTGGAGAGGCTGTCTGAGAGACATAGCTATTGTGTTGTTTTCTGTATACTTCAGGACCCGATCCTCGACACAAATTCAATTTAGGAGAGATATAGCTCAAGCTACGTGAGGCGAGGTTTGCAAAGGTGTAACTTTCTTCTGTCTTGTTTTTGTTTCCTGTCTCAAGACATTACTCTAGGCTTTCAGTAAGGCTGACTTGGCCGCTGCTTACGTGGCATGACCAATAATTGTCAAGCGTAAAGCGGGCGCCTTGTGCAGTATCAAGCGTTGTAGAAAATTCACGAAAACTCCACTGTAACGTCAAAAGCAGAAATAAAGTGCTATATGCCTCTACTGAAAGAGAAGATAAAGCAATTTAAGCAGTAAATATGCTAGTTTGTTATTATTATCTTATATACCTGTTTTTCTTTAGTTACTACTTGATATTTACTTACTAAGAATATTTATAATACAAGATAATATAAAATAATTATTGTTGCATTTTATGCTGATACCATGGGGTCTGTAAAATTAATAACTATTCCAAGGACAATCGTCCGAACTCACTTCCGCTAACCTTATTTACAAGGTCGATCGTTGTTTAGCAGAGCCGTTGTGTCGCATCCAATTCTGACGTGAGTGGTTGCACATTACACTGCAGAACTTAGCCGCCATGCATATCCGACGCGACATCCGCAAAAGTGCATATAATTAGTCTCCCTCAATAATACAATCATCATGAATCCCCAAATCATTTCTATAATCTGTGATACATTCATGACCAGATGAATACTCAATTGACATTGCATAAGCCAAGCCTCGGAAGCTCAAGCGGGCCGAAAAAACAGCACTAACAATAATCCACCCGAACATCCGCTCTTTTCCGCCCTGCCCAGCCTCCGTCTTCCGAACACTCACTTACTTCAACCCTTCAATGCAAGAACCAACAACTTATATCCGCAGCCGCATCGCAAACGCCTGCGACGGCTGCAAATCCCGGAAAGTAAAATGCGACGGAAAATTACCATGTAGTTACTGCGCCAGACGCCAAAAGCCCCACGATTGTCATTACTCACCTCAAGTCCGACGACGAAGAGCCAATCCCTCTGTTTCATCTGCTTCATTACGGTCACCGCCTGCTTCGGATAGAGAAAGAGCGTTTTCTACTGGACGTATTTCGACCGGGAGGAATAGTCCTGCTACTACTACTACGCCTCCTGTCAATGAAGGGAATGCTGAGGCCGCGCATGATGCGGAGGATGAAACTGAAGTTCCGAGGGAAGCGAGACTTGTGTGCGATGCGCAGGGGAAATTGATCTTCGTGGGCGATTGTGCGCCATTGAGTTTCTTTCAATCTGTCAGACAACTCGTCACCACAAGAGTCGGACAAAATGCCTTCGCGCCACAAACAAGTCGGTATTCAGTCCTCGAAAATGCAACCGCGAATCAATCGCGACGAATGCCTGGTGATAACCGCATTCCGACCGTTCACACAAACGACATTCCCCTCGCTGTGTCCAATTATCTAGCTATCGCGACTGGACTCGTGGATTTATTTGATCATCGACGATTACAAGAAGATCTCATCCTCTGGTCAAACATGGATCAGAAAACAGACGACGCAACAACAGTCGTGAATCTCCTCGTCCTAGCCATCGGAACAAAAATCGACAACGAAGAGCGCGCGCAGGAATATTTTGAGTACGCGCGCGAAAAAGCATATTCAAACCTCACAGGCAATTTAAGCGTCACGACAGTTCAGATGTTTACGCTTATCACTCTCTACATGCTCTGCTCATGTCAAATCAACGGGGCGTTTCTCTTCTTCGGCACAGCTGTTCGTGCAGCTTATTCAATCGGTATACACAGAACTGAAGTCAACGCAAGGTTCGGACCGGATATTCACAGACAGCGTGATCGGCTTTGGAAGAGTTTGAGGATCGTGGATTTGTTTTTGAGTACGTCTATGGGAAGACCGCCTGCGACGTCTGATGTCGATTGTACAGTTCCGTACGAGAATCTAGACGAACCTCTCGATCTACTCAACGCTTCAGTGCAAATCTTCCTAGTACTAGAAGGCGTTGTCACAGAGATTTACTCACGACGCAAAATCTCACTACAACTTACAGAGGGTATATCCCTTCAATTGAGGGATTGGTCGTCGAGATGGTTGAAGCAGTTGAAGGATATAGTAGCTGATCCGGACATTCAAGACCGCGCTCAAGCGAGTGGTGCGTGTCAGATTCTGGCGACGTATTATTACGCCGTCATGCTTGTCTCGCGACCATTTCTCATGTATGAGCTGTGTCGACGGTTATCGGATACAGCTGCGCCGAATGGACGGTCTGCTTTGACGTCTGGCAAGTCAAAGCTTGCGGATGCTTGTATTGATGCGGCGAGTTTGATGGTTGATCCTATTCTTGATCTTATTCAGCGGGGTGTCCTTGTTGGACATGTTCCCATTCTAGTGTAAGTTCACAAACCCTCGTCACTTGATCAATGTCTAATTTTGCAGATCTTGGCTATTTGCTAGCTCTTTGGTTCTAGGAATAGGGCTCCTCGGTAACTTCGGCCGCGTCCTAGAAAAATACACCCGCCTAGCCATCCACGCACTAGACCACTGCTCCAAACACGACACCCACGCAGGCCAATACTCCCTAATCGCCCAATCCCTCCTCACAACCGCGCTGGAACATTTAGAAAAGCGTGAACTCGCCGAACGTCAACGGCGCACCGAAAACTCCAGCCAATTATTCGGACTCATACCATCCGAAGCATCGCCATCCTTCCGCAGAGAGACAACTGCTGCAACCCCGGGTAGGGAGTCGTTGGATAGATCATTCTTGCAACATAATGGACTGCAGAATGTCGGATCGCCGTTGTTTGGGGATTTGGATTCTGCTTTTTTGGGATTGAGTGAGAGTATGATGCAGACGCCTGATCCGAGTTATTGGAGTGTTGCGGAGGGTGATTCGGGGTCTGCGTTGAATTTGTTTGCACTTTTGGATGGGGGTGGGGGTATTGATTTGACGCATCATTTGTAGGTGTCACGTACCAGCAATGGGATGAATCGGATACGGAAGTTCGGTCATGGCATCGGGTATGTTCCTGATATCTGAGCCGATGGTGTTGTGCAGACGGTATCTTCGGATACGGAAGGCCATGAATAACCGAGAGTAAGCATGATGATGCTATGCGGATAGAAGAGGGAAAAGCAAGTGATAGATCACTTGGCTCAAAGCCGACGACTACCTTGTACTCAACGACAAGGTATCACATACACAAAATTAGAGCCGACAATTTTAAAGACAAAACCTCACTGGAAAAAGCAATCATGGATATCTTGAACAATTAATTGACGCTATTATTCTACTTTTCTAAACCTTCAAAGCCCCTCTCAAAATCTGCATAAATCTCCAAACATCCTCAAACCTCGAGTACAAAGGCACAGGCGCAACTCGAATAACACCAGGCTTCCTCTTATCACAAATCACAGCATTCTCCTCCAACGCTGCACTAACATCATCCAACAATCCATCTCTCAACAAAACACTCAACTGTGTACCGCGCTGGAGAGGATCACGCGGTGTGATGATCCTGAAGAGGGTAGAGTCACCAGCCTCAGAAAGAATTTGATCCAGGAGGAACTCGGCGTAGGCTGTTAGCACCAGAGCCTTTGACCTGAGATCGTTCATGGTAGTTTTGTTAAACACGCTCAACGCACCAGATAGACTGGCGAGATCGATAGCGCTGGGGTTGGAGAGTTGGTATCCTCCTGCTCCAGCAGTAGGAATAAAGTTGTTATCCATGTTGAATCGAACGGACTTGTCGCCGCCGTACCAGCCCATAAGACGTGGTCTATAGCTCGCCTTGCCGGTTTCAGAGTTGACTTCCACCTTACCATGACGCTCGTGAACATAAGCTCCAGCAATAGAACCGGGACCGGCGTTGATGTACTTGTACGTACACCAGCATGCAAAGTCAACGTTCCAATCATGAAGCTTCAACTCAACATTTCCAGCAGCATGTGCGAGATCCCAACCAACGACAATACCCTTAGCCTGCGCATAGGCTGTAATTCGGGGAATGTCGAATAATTGACCAGAGTAGTACTGAATACCAGGCAAGAGCATAAGCGCCGTATCATCAGCATGCTTATCAATCGTCTCAAGCACAAGATCCGTAGTAATAATATGATCCTCATTAGGCTCAATCTTAACCATGCTCTTCTCAGGATCAAGACCGTGCCAGACAACCTGACTCTCAATAGCGTAGTGATCAGAAGGGAAGGGCTTCCACTCGAGAATAACCTTGTGGCGCTTCTCGGTAGGCTTGTAAAAGCTTGCCATGAGCAGATGTAAGTTGACGGTGAGGGTGTTCATGATGACGATCTCGTGGGGTGATGCACCGACGATGTCGGCGGATTTGATGGCGCAGTCTTCTGCGAGATCTTGCCATGCTGGCAAAGGTGAATTCTCAAGAGCGCTGAAGTGTCCGTTCACACCGATTGAAGCCCATGTTTCTAATTGAGCGTTCAAATGTTCGCGAACGGCTTTTGGTTGGGCGCCTAGGGAGTTGCCGACGAAGTAGATGCATTGTGTGTTGTCATCTACGCCGTTGGTGTGGCCATTTGTCCCATTCTGCGCAACGCCGTTTGCTAAAGACTCATTAGCACCAATCCCAATCTCAATTGGACTGTGTTTGGACTTACGAATTGAACCATCGAGAGCCTTCTTCTTCAAAGATTTCTTGGTAGGAAGAACGAATTCATCACGAAGATGACTCAATTTATCCTGTGAATCCAAATTGCGCGCAAAGTCGAGGGTGTTTGCGTCAGAGGGGAATTTAGCAGCGTTACCACCTCGGATACGCTCAACAAAATATGACAGTTCCATGATGCCTGTAAAGTTGATCGGAGAATTAAATCTGAGTAAGAAAGAGATCTTTGGTGCGATGGAAAAATCGTATGATGGAGGGGATCTCAAAATCACTTTATGCCCCCTCACCGGCGTTGACAAACACGGAAGTTGTGATAAAAAAGAAGTGGGTTCTGGTCAAACATCCGAAGTTCCGTTCGCCGAGATCCGTATAGTGGACGTCATTATCCATTTTTGATTTAGTGGGCGTTGGCGATTGGTCACATGGTCTGGATCGGATGCGGAAGGAGGATACGGATGTACCTCAACTTCGGATCATGATATTTCGGAGAGGAAGTTCGGAGGTGTTTAGAAGGATGTACGGAAGACGGACGGAAAAGAAAACTGGGAAATTGGGAACTTGGCGGTGATGAGATTATTATTTTAGATGACCTAACTCTGATCAATTGCTTCTTTCTTCTACATGTCATTGTCAATCTACTAGAACAATTCTCTGCATAGCCTTTGTCAATCCCATTGTCTATTATTATCCAACCATCACAATGTCGCCACACGCCGTTCCCCACGCCATCCCGCGCATCAAACTCACCTCCGAACTAAAACAATTCGGCGTAACAAGCAACGCCTTCCTCCCCGAACACAGTCCCCTAAAAGTCCTCCCCGACGTCTACTACCAACCATGGGAACTTGTCATCTCGCATCTCCCCGCTCTGATTCGATATAATGATATCAGACGTGCTGTTGATACACTACCTGTTCTTGGTACGCATAGACTTAGGAGTGAGGCTGAGTGGAGGAGGGCTTATAGTGTTCTTGCGTTTTTGACGCATGCTTATGTTTGGGGTGGTGAGAAGCCTGCTCAAGTAAGTGCCCTTGTATAACACTATACTATTTGGAAGTGGGTGTTAACAATTACAGATCCTTCCTCCTCAGATTACTGTTCCGTTTTTGGCTGTGTCAAAACATCTCGAACTTCCCCCCGTTCTATCCTACGCAGCTGCCAACCTGTGGAACTTTACATCCTCCTCTTCCGACTTCACAAACCTCTCCCACCTCTCCACACTACATAGCTTCACCGGCACAGAGTCAGAATCATGGTTTCTTCTCATCAGCGTCGCCATGGAAGCACGCGCCGGCTCTATAATTCCTCGCATGATGGAAGCTCTCGAAGCAGTAAAGTCCCGCGACTACAACACCATTATCTCTGCTCTCGAAGCATTGAAGTCCTGCATTGACAGTGTGGGCGTTTTATTGGAGCGCATGTACGAAAAGTGTGATCCTCATACATTCTACTACAAGATCCGTCCTTTCCTCGCGGGATCCAAAAATATGGAAGCTGCAGGTCTTCCAAATGGTGTTTTTTACGACGAGGGTGATGGAAAGGGTGAATGGAGACATTTGAGAGGTGGAAGTAACGGACAATCCTCTCTCATCCAATTCTTCGACATCGTGTTGGGCGTAGAACACATTCCCACAGGAAACAACACAGCCGCAAAAGGCGAAAGGTCTTACCACGACATAGTGAAGGATTACATGCCCGGTCCTCACCGTCGTTTCCTAACACACATTACTCGCATGGGCAGCATTCGCGAACTAGCGCTTCAAACACCCCACACCGCTGAACAAGAGCGTCTACAAGTTGCATTCACTGCTGCGACGGACGCTTTGACGGTGTTTAGAAATAAGCATATTCAGATTGTCACGCGGTATATCATTTTACCATCGAGGCAGGGAAAGATGGGAAGTGGACCCCAGAATCTGGCGAGTTCTAGTTTGAAGAAGGGCAAGGAGGAGGAGTTGACGGGGACGGGTGGGACTACGCTTGTCCCGTTTCTGAAGCAGAGTCGTGATGAGACTAGTGAAGCTGGACGATTGGAGAGAGAGTAATTGGGTATTTTATAGACATAAGCGATAGAGTGCTGCGGCCTCATAATGAGATATGAAGTAATTACAAGTGTGTTTGTTGCATGAAGAACTGTGGGTGAACGGTAATTGAGGGAGGCTAGCATGGGGATAATCCTTCAGTACCTGGCGATCAATGCACCGGGTCAACACCCGATGAAAGGCCAAACTTTACTCGTCAATTGAACAAAAATCTTCTAGAATAATTCCACGCCAAGTCAAACTTACTCCTTGGCTACCCGTCTCCAACAACCGTTCAGGTCACAGTCACCCTCTCCAATCCACTCCCGGGGAAGTAAATAACCAAGCCGACCTCAACAGCTCACAGTGAATTAATGCAGATCTATTGAATACTCGTACCCATTCCATGGCATTGGGTCTTTTCTTACCCATAGATACACTTGGTTGACCGACAATTCCCGGTTCGGTCGACACTCACCCTCCCCATTAGCTAAATATCCCCATACCTAAAACTCAATCCCCAGCACGGAACCTCTCTGTCTCCAATTCTTTCCCCAACCATTTCTCCACTGTAATATTATTTCCCCACGGGCAATAATTCTGCTGTCCGAGAGCTCAGTCATTCACTCTGACAGTGAGAGTGTGGTGGTCTCGTGTCTATTCGGGCCTTCTTTTTTCTCGGAGGTTGGGTTGTTCCCCTCATTTTTTATTTTTGCGGAGTCTCCGCATTCTCTCCAACAAGACACACTTGAATGAGGAGAAATGATCCTTTGCGGTAGTTGAACGGAAGTGATAGTCTAATAACTTTAATAATAAATATTTATCTGGTTGATATATTCCATCAGAGACTTGATATCGGCATCCTCTTCCCCTTCTGCAATGCGCTGAATGTTCTGGGTTGACCATCCCCACGCTGTACAGGGACAAGATCTACAGCACCACCACTCCACAAGCCCTGTAATAATTGGTCCCTGCTCTAAAAAGTGTGACACTCAAATTTTGCATCTTGACTTTGAAGCGAGGGTGACAGTCAACCGACAAACCAATCTGGGGGATCAACCTCGGGCCAAACCAAGTCTAGCGGATAAATCCCCTTCCCCATGTTTTTTCTTGCTCTTTCTCCGGGGGAGTAATGATGTAACATGTCGGGGAACCATTTGTTCATAAATGATACCTCGCCCGACCATCTTCTCTCGTGTCTCTCCAGTTCAGTTCTCTAGGTGTTGGCGACGACACATAGGAATACCGTGATCCATGGCAGACCAAAAGCCAGACGATCACACGGCGACAGCCAAAACATCCATCGAATCCGCCCAAAATGCCCGCGCCGCCGCCCTCGCGATGGACTCGCAACATCGCGCCGCCGTCGAAAAGCGCATGAAGCGCAAGCTCGACACGCGCTGCGCCCTCTTCGTCCTCATCTACATCATGAACTACCTCGACCGAAACAACATGGCCGCCGCACGTCTCAAGGGTCTTCAAGAAGACCTCAACCTCTCCTACAACCAGTATGCGACATGCTTGAGTATTCTGTATGTCGGATACATTCTCATGCAGGTGCCCTCCAACATGTTCATCAATCGCATCCAGCGCCCGAGTCTGTATATTGCGGCTGCCATGTTGCTCTGGGGATTGATTAGTACCCTGAGTGGTAGTGTGCATAATTTTGCGGGTATGGTCTGCATTCGTTTCTTCTTGGGATTCGTTGAAGCTGCTTTCCTACCCGGTGCACTACTCATCCTGTCGAAATGGTACACCCGTCGCGAATTGACCAAGCGCAATGCGATCCTGTTCTGCGGCAATCTCATCTCCAACGCCTTCTCCGCTCTTGTCGGCGCGGGTGTTTTGTCCAATATGCAAGGCGTGCTAGGCCACGCAGCATGGCGCTGGCTATTCTGGATCGAAGGTGCCATCACCATGGCCGTCGCTATATCCGCTGCGTTTATTCTGCCTGATCTTCCTCATAACTCGCGTGGCTTCACCGAGGAGGAGCGACAGGTTGCGCAGTTGAGAATGGTGGAGGATGTTGGTGAGGCTGATGAGGATTCTGCTGAGGAGAGCGCGTTTTACGGATTGAAGCTTGCGGTTAAGGATGTCAAGATTTATATCATGATGCTTACCTTTACCGCATACGTCGTCGGATTGTCTTTCAACGCATTTTTCGTAAGTTTTTCCCATCAAAAAGATTGTTTTGGATTGATGCTAATGATTGAATAGCCTTCTTTGACGCAGACGCTGGGATTCGGTTACGTGCCTACCCTTCTCATGAGCGCCCCTCCATGGGTCTTCTCTTGTATCGTCTCAGTCATCAACGCTTGGCATTCGGACAAGACACAAGAAAAGGTTAGTTTATTTGGTGTCGCATCAATTGATACAATACTAACATTAAATAGTTCTGGCATATTGTCGGTCCAATTGGTGTCGGAACAATCGGTTTCATCATCAGCATGGCCACCGAAGCCGTCGCAGCGCGATACTTGGCGCTCTTCCTGCAAGCTTCATCCTACGCAGGCTTCATCGTCTTCTACTCGTGGATTTCTTCTTCATTCCCTCGTCCCCCCGCCAAGCGCGCTGTCGCGATTGCCATGATCAACGCGTTCAGTCAACTGGGCAACGTCGCAGGTTCATACGTGTGGGATCTGAAGGAGAACGGCTACCGCAAGAGTTATGGTATCGTTCTGTCCATGTTTGGCGTTACAGTTCTGGGATGTTACATCTTCCGACTTGTTCTAATTGATCTGAACAAGAAGTTGGAGGCTGGTGAGGCGAATGCTTGGGAGACTCGACAGGATGTTGCGGCGCATACGGCGGCGGTTGAGGTTATGGATAGTCCTGATGAGGCATTGAGGATGAAGCGGGATTTCCGATACCTGATTTAGAATTGGATTATGATAACGAACGTTAAAGCGGCGATGGGTTGCTGTAGTAAGGGTTCAATAATCCCTGGAATAAATTGATGAGCAACAATTTGCATGTGCATTCTCAACATGGCTGAGACATTGACTGTGACCATTGTACCCCGCCTTGAACAGGGACAACCTTGACCGAGCTGTCTGTCTGTTTCGTGCTTGTGTAAAATATTACAATTGATGACTGGCAATTGCTAACTGATGACCTTGATCGTCAATTGGGGACTCCAATGGTCAATAGTAATTACTCATGTCTTCCAAGACTCTGTAAGCATTGGTGATGTATTAACTCATCATTTGTCTTGTCCAGGGTAAGCTCTGTCGGACCGGGATTGATCACCCACCACCAAGACCCCTCCATCAATCAGCCCAGCAACAAATCGTCTGATGCGCCAACACGTCCCAAGCAACGCGTCTTTACTGAGCTGAGACATTCATTCACCAATCCAACAAGGTAACACTCTCAAACTAAACTTGATTAGGAGCGGTGAAGCCCGGCCGTTCTGCGGGGTTTGATGCGGTTAAGCAAGGAAGAGAGACGGGAGAATGACGCTTGACGATATCCACACGCGGGGCTACTTTCTCGGTGGTATTTTGTAGAAAGAGTCAGTTACAGCACAGCAAACACAGGTATTATAGAACTGTATTATGGATCAATGATGAAATGGCCCATTGAAAGTAAACAGTATTCGTTGATACAGCGATCGCATCGAGAATTGAGTCGTGACCCCCCATGTGTTGAAGCTGAATTACCCCGCCACGCTCGGCTTGAATTGAGGGTGGTCTTTTGTATGCAGACGGTAAGTAGTCAACCACACGTCGCGCCATGTAAAAAAGTCAATCACCTACAGAGTAATCCAATTGGTAGATTACAAAACAGGAACAGAACAGAAAAAAACGTTGGATCATGTCTTATTCGTTCCCACCGAATGTGGTGTAACTGCGTGTGCTCACCCAACATAACACAACAAATTACCCCTCGACGCGTCTGTCCTTGGAGGGGCATCATCAATGGCATCAATCCTTGGAAGATTCGAGTGTCTACCGGACATTAGAATGGTTAGAATGGAGATTTAACTGTCACAGCTCAATTCTCCATCAATTATTATGGACCTCTTGTTCTCTAATCGGCGATGTAGACAACAGACTCGGGACATGTCTGCTCTTAACTTCCATGACATCACTGGACCCATCCATCCCACCCACCAAAACACCAACGTCCAATGCATGTACCAATGCTGCTTTTACACTCTCGGCATTATCACCCCATGGCTTTGTACAAATAGTCTAACCTCTCCCTCCTTCTTTCCTCTCCTCATTCACTCATCAATCCTCTCTCCCACCCTACCAAATAAAATACCCAACACCGCAAAAATGGTTCAAGAAATCCCCAAGGCCAACAAGCTCATCGACCTCATGAGCCTCAAGGGCAAGGTCATCGTCGTCACCGGCGCTTCCGGCCCCCGAGGCATGGGCATCGAGGCTGCCCGCGGTGCCGCTGAGATGGGCGCCGACATCGCCATCACCTACGCTTCCCGCAAGGAGGGCGCCGACAAGAACGTCGAGGAGCTCACCAAGGAGTACGGTGTTAAGGCCAAGGCTTACAAGCTCAACGCTGCCGACTACAATGATGTCGAGCGATTTGTTGGTGAGGTCATGAACGACTTTGGCAAGATTGACGGTTTCGTCGCCAAGTAAGTGTCCTTCCTCTCCATATCCCATTGATGTTTGGGGTGGCTTCAATTGATCAATGCTAACTTGTACAGCGCCGGTGCTACTGCCAACGCTGGTGTCATCGACGGCTCTGCCTCCGACTGGGACCACGTTATCCAGATCGACCTCAACGGCACAGCCTACTGCGCCAAGGCCGTCGGCGCCGTCTTCAAGAAGCAGGGCCACGGCTCCTTCGTTATCACCTCCTCCATGTCCGGCCACATCGCCAACTACCCTCAAGAGCAGACCTCTTACAACGTCGCCAAGGCTGGCTGCATCCACATGGCTCGCTCTCTCGCCAACGAGTGGCGCGACTTTGCCCGTGTCAACTCCATCTCCCCCGGATACATCGACACTGGTCTGTCCGACTTTGTCGACCAGGAGACCCAGAACCTCTGGAAGGGCATGATCCCCATGGGTCGCAACGGTGATGCTAAGGAGCTCAAGGCTGCTTACGTTTACTTCCTTTCTGATGCTTCTACCTACACTACTGGTAGCGATCTTATCATTGACGGTGGATACACCTGCCGATAAATGGGATCTATTAATGACCTTACGATACCAAAAATAATATAGTAATGACAATTACATGATGACCTCAATTCTGTTTCCCTCTGTCAGTGACCTGTTCTCTCCACTGTGGACCTCTGTTCCTGGCGTGTGCTTGCAGTAGTTTCACCACTAAACTCCAGGTGTCTTTAGTGCGTTGTTTATCAGATGGCGCTAGAAAATTTACCGACACTGACCAAGTTTTAGTGCGGTCGATCCCGTCACTCCGTCAAGACGCGGGAATAAAACATCAAACAGTTTAATATTCATGGTATCTAATAATAACAATCGCTATGCTATGGCTAAACTTGTGTATCTGCATCGCTTGCAAAACTAACCGATCCTGTATGTATACTCGTCGTCCCAGCAGCTGTCGTACTGGTCATCGTCCGTGACGCTTTAGTACCCTTCTCCTCATCATCATTTTCTGGTCGCGATGTCGCTTCGTCTACTGTTATTGTCGCAAGCGATCTATCGACAAAGATTTGTTCGCTACCGGGTCCTTTTTCGGTGCCTTTCTTTTCACGGTATCGTGATCGTAAATGTCGGACTAAATTGCGGATGTGTGGCATGCAAGCTACCATGACGCCCACGCAAATCTCTACGCTGGACCAGATCATAGCTTTTTGAGCATTGATGACTAGATGGTCAGTATGTACCGATTAATCGGTGGTAGCGACACACCTGTCAAGTCGCGTGAATTCGCAAAAAGGACTAATTCGTGAATTCGAATGGCGGCGACAATCGTGAGGCTGTTGATGATTAGTACAATCATGACCCAAGCAGCATTTTGACTTACAAGATACCAACGCTAAACATAGCAATAACACCCAACTTTTTCTTAAACTTCAATCCAACACCCCAGAGTTGGCTAATTGGCAAAACAAGCATCCAAACATCCAACGCCAGATTTAATGCCGCATGGGGCATCGTAAGTCGTATAATTCCCGTCATGACCCGTTTCGACTCCTTCGTCTGCCAACCTACCCAAAAAAAGCTTAACGGTTGTGTTTGAAAGAAGGTAAGGATAAAAAACGTGACACCCATGAGGACGTTGAAAGCTATGGTCAATTTCGTTACGATGCGGAATCTGTCGTCGGGGAAGATTCGTAGGAAGAAGCAGAGGATCGCGGCTTTGACGAGCATTAGGGCTGTTAGGTAGCATAGTTCGAGGAAGAAGAAGAGCCTGAATCCTTCGGTTATTTGGTAGTCGGAGAGATACCATATATCGAGTCCAAGGCCGTTTTCGATCACTTTCCAGTCAGCCAAACTCATCCTCCCATACAAATCCATGACTTACTGAACTGCAATATTACCACGATGGGAATCATAAGAAGAAACGACGCCGCAGTCAAAGTATCGTCCAAAGCCCATCTCAACTTCAACCTCGCCGTTGTAAACACCCTCAAAGCAAAAAACGCCAAGGCAAAGGCAGCCATGGTGATAACAACGGTTCGGTAAAGAAGGACATTATTCGTCGGTTCCATTCCGCACACGGCCGCTGACATTTTAATAAAATCTGCTCTCCAGAATCAGCATACGGTTCGGATTGTGAAGTATCGCATCGACTCGCACCTAAAGTCTGCCGTACCGTGCATTTCGCCGTTAGACAATCGCCTATCGCATCAGCGAATTGCTTGTCGTCGCAGATAGCGCTCTGGTTCTTCCCCGCGAAAGGGGGTTGGCTAAATATCGTGATCAAGCAGTCGGTCTGTGCCCCCATCAGTCCCCATCCTTATTCGTTTGATTCGACTGGAAAGTCGTGACGTACGGCACATTGTGGTGCATCTGAAAGTACCGAGGCCAAACTCTGCGCAGCGGCACCTCTCGCTAACACCGTCAAAAGGACGAGACGCTTCAGCAGCGCCATCTCGAAAACTGCAAATCTTCCATGAAAACAGAATTTGGAGAAAAGAGTCAAGGAAAAGAAAAGAAAGACAAGCGAGGGGCGTGGAATGGTTTATCACCATCCGAGCTGAGGCATTTGTTGGTGCTATATCCGGTAGTGGCTACATCTAAGTTCATCACAAAAAGCAAAGTTGACGCTTCTTCAGCTCCGTCAGGAACGCATTTCCTAAAGCATAGTAGTATCGATTGCCAAGGCTGAGAGTGTGCCGTGGTAGGAACGTGGTGGAATGTGAGTGCATTCCTATGCGCCACACCTGTTAGGCGAGATTGGTTTGAGACATTCGTTGGGGTAATGGATGATGATGGTATATATTCGTGCTTACGCCGATGGTTTGTTCCTGAAATCCATGTCAATAAGTCCTTGAAACTGATTAGGGTTATGAAAATACAAGACAATGTTTGCCAAGTTTGTTTGAGCGCGGATGTTCCTGCATTAGATCCCATGTCAGAACTGGTTCAAGTCGATCGATATACCAATCCTCATGCGGCGCACTATTCCCTATAGACATCACATTGACATCTTATCCGCTGTCAAAAGCTAGTGCACCAGCGCACCAGTCCGGGACAATATCCGGCAGACCAAAAAAGATGCGATTGGGTACGCCTTCGCTTGATTGGAATGTTGGGTGAAACTTTGATCTGATTACAGAGCAACTGTGTCCGGATTACTCCCAGCTTCAGCCTTAGATGGCGATCTGGACCCAGTTTCAATACCCAGGCCCTCTAGAGTGGCCGCTTTAAAATGGTTGACGCCATTGATTTGGGATTGGCCATCAACAGTCAGCCTCTTGTGTCCGTCGAACTCGCCTCCCAAGGACGCCCGCTCAGGTCAGACCATGTGGCGTGTAGCTTGACTTAAGAGCTTTTGAATGTAGATCTGACAGCTGAATCCGAAACCGCGCTTTCGGGACATACTGCCGTAGGCTGTACAAGTACGGTGTTCTCCCCAGACGCTATATTTAAACCGGATTGTCGTGTTGGTGGCAGACCGCAGGCTCGTGGTAATAGTGATTGATGGGAATCTGGATTACTTCAGTTGGAATGGGTGTGACACGTCGAATGTTGGATTCAGTGTGGCTCGAGGCGAGATTGTTTCCACGTGGGGGACACGGTTGGGGAGCAGAAGTTCACTTCGCCGAACACCTAGGTGGCTGACGAGGCTTGAGCCGTCGAGATGCTGAAGCTTCCTGTTCCAGCCAGAATCAATGATTATTTCAATATATGTCCAAGACACATTGTAAATCGCCGCGGTAGCGGCATATACTGATTATCAACCACAGGGTCTTTTCCAATGGCAATCCTCAAACTTTACCATGTGTGACGACTTGCCACCGGTAGATCTCCTTCCCTATCCGCGTGTGTAGGGTTGTGCACGCGTTGATAGCTATGCCATTCAGAAAAGCTCAAATAGACATGTGCATAAACCGATCTCGATGGTTGTTACAGTGGAATGTGTGTGCAGAATCGCGGAACCATTGAAAATACATCGTAACATGGGCAAAGTGCCGTTTCTTACCTTAGAATGTCAGGACAGTTATTGCCGGAAGCGCAATGCCCGGCAAAAACGCCAGCCTAGGAACAGAAAGTCTAATGTGTCAGCCTCTATCCATGGTTCTGGGATGTTTGCTCCTGCAAGCGGCCGCTGCAGAGAAATGTGGCTTACCATACTCCCGGGTTTGCCAAGTCTGACGCATATATTATGTCTTCAAATTATCAACTCGTCGCATTCAGTAGGCTTCCAGAGCGTGAGCTATGAGTCTGACGCTATCTATCTTGGTGTAAGTGTTATTGTAGACCTTAGCCTCGGAGAATATTTCCCGTGTGAGGTTGGACAGGCTGACTGGGTGCGCTCTGGGAGCTTTGAAGCGAGCTTTGACGTTCGTATCAAGGCTTCGGTAATCATGGACTATGGATGTAGTGATATTGGAACTTGTGATTGCTCACGATAACATCAGAGAAACCTTGTATAACTTTCCTCAAGCTGTATGCACGGGGAGGCAGATGTTGATGATGGATGAGACTCCAGAGAAGTAATCAGCCGGGGAAGAGAGGAATAGACTCTGTGTCTCCAGCTTCGGTACGAAAGCGAAACAAAAGTAGATCTTGCGACCTTCTATGTGTCTGTCGTTGGATTTATCATAAAGTTCACATCTATGTTCAACATCGTTACCCTAGAGTTTACACGAAACAGTACATAACTCTCCATGATATGAATATCGCCATGACAATTCTTTATGTAGCGCATATGACTGTGTTTAAGATAAAGACCAATCAAATAAACTAGCGAACCGTACTTTCACAGTTTATACGTGAGATTTCTGCATGGCTACTTGGGTTTAACAAAGAACAGTTCCATGAAGGATATTCGCGAAAGCGTACTCAACAAACGACCCATTTATCCTTGTATAACACTAACAAGTTCAAAATCTTCTTCCCACTTAGCATTTGAGAAACGTCTCGACGAGCGCCATGAGTTTGGCGGGAATGATAAAGCTTTCCTACTGTCAATGAAGCAGACATCTATTTGAGGGTTCAGCAGTAAGAATACCGCATGTACGGATATAGGGTCACCCAATCGTCATGAAAAGATACTTATCTGTCTTATCTTATCGCGTTATCATAAGAGGAAATGCCTGTCGCTCATCTCAATCTCAGTCAAAGCCACAGTAAATCTTATCAACTTTCATATCACTGAGCGTCAAATCTCACTGAAGTCCAGGCTTCACTTAATTTCATCTTACTCACAGTGAATATCATTCATGCCGATCAATCTCATCCCATCTCACTTCCATCAAGGCAAATATGCTTTCGTAAGCCAACGCTCGGCCGACTGACCCATCAAGCCTCGGCTCAGCATATTCCGCTTTAACCCAAACAATCATAGTACAGACGAAATACGAGATCTAGCCTCTTCGAGGCCGGCCGCGGGTATCCACCATCCACATGAAACCAGCCCCTGTCGATCGCAGCTCTTACTGCCTCTAGAAGGCTAGAACTGAAAATTACAGTGGTTCTACAGCAAAAAATAAGCAGCAGTTTCTCTATTGGGTTTGTAATGGTGTTAAGCAAAAGGGGTTTGCAGAGAGACAGTCCTTGGCGGGTATTCTGGAGGTAACGTGACATTCACACACAGGGATGGGAATTAAATTTCAAAAAGAAATGGGAATACGGTGAATGTGACCCGACCGACCCTTCTCTCGTTTGGTAGAGGTATAAATAGATGGCGCTATGATGAGAGCCTCACGGCGGCTCGAGCTTGCACTTTGACAGCTAGACAGCCCTACTTCGTTTCTTTCATGCTTCAGCTGATCACAATCATCGACCACCGCTCGTCAATCAGTCGCTATTTTGTTTTCATCTGCTATACGGACTAAATCTTGGACCGCGTGTTGATCTTTACACCAAGCGACTTAGGCTCAGAATTTGAGTTCGTATTCCACGAGTTGGTTGCATGTACCAGAAGACTTGACGTCAACGACACGACAAAAAAGCCTCAATCGTACACTTTTCAATCAGAAGAACGATGATCTTGGCTTGAGGCTTGGTGTTTACTAATGGGCGTTTTATGGTCCATATTTTATCCTTGATTTTCTGATCGATTCCCGTCATGATGTGGTGATGCGTGGAGCCGTTGGCCAAGCTCGCGGGTTCGGCAATATCGGCCGAGGACCGTGGAAACTCGTGTTCGTCCAATTAACCATGATACGATGCTTACATTCTACCCTGGAGCTTGTTTGTTGGTTCAGTCTTTTTATCGTCTTATCCGATTGCACATGAATGCTTAATATGCAGAGTGGTTGCATTCAAGTCTGGTCATCAATACTTTTGGCTTGCCTGACAATTGGCAGTGAATGAATAAGTGCATGCAGTTATCTGGAGACAATTTGTGGATGTCGCTCTGTCAATTGAAGAACAACTCATGCCATGTGCGTGCGAAGAGGAGTACATCCACTGTGACATGGAGACCCATGCAGGAACAGATCCAAGCTTTCTAAAGCCGCGTGCGATAAGGTTGTCTCGGCATATTCAACAAAGATAGATTTATTCGCGAACGATGATAAACCTCTGACTATGCCATGATGATTGATGCTTCTGTTTGGGAAAAATAAAAGACTGGTCCCATCGTAACCCAGGTTGACTCAGCGTCGTATAGCGCCCCTTAGCGGGATTGATTCGAAGCAGGGATCCAATCTCGGAAGTAACATCAAATACGGCCTTGATCACCAAATCAACAAGGGTACACTTACGATGAAGCTTGGAATTACACATAAAAGGTTAACGGCTTCGCTGACTCCGATGCTTTTTGCTTCTTCTCCACCATTACTCGCAATGGCCAACAAATGAGGAGAATCTTGCTGGCCAAGGACGTTTACTGGGTTATGCACGCGAGATTTTAGTGGATAACCGGTAAAGATCTACAGGGAACTTTTCCACCTCGTGTATGTAGCCAAGTGGCAGACCAGCCCCACGAAACTTGCTGTAGCAACTGGTAGACGCCCAATATAATTGTGCCATTGTGACAAGGGATTCTGTCGCCCGCAGATCGCAAAAAAGTTCCTTACCCATCCACGCCGGCGTCAGATCATGGTGGTAGTCTAAGGCAGGAGACAGGGGTTTTCTAGCTCTATCTTCTACCCCGCAGGTTTAGCTATACGGTTCCTGGACCGCAGAGGTTACAATTGGTAGTGGCGTTTTAATTAAGGCGACCTAAAATAAAACCGTTACGATGGGAAAGTGACCAATGACGGAGGCTCTAGAAGCAACCGCTTTTGGGTCTTAATTAACCGTATTAGACGAACACGATGTCGTCCAGGAACCAGGATCTCGACTCGCCGTCACATCCGAAATGTTGCAACATCGTGATTCTCGACATGGTTATTATGGAGTCCCTTTTCGTCTTGTCCTAGAGATCCACCTGTAAACTGCACCCGCCGGCCTCGTCCCCCTTGTTGACAAGTTGACAAGGATGACATCACGTTACCAGGATGCCTATGGAGACAACCCGTATTTCACACCCGGAACTGAGCGGAGTTGGGCCGACAGACGGGCCAAGGAGATGATAAGATCTCTTGGGGTACATAGAAAAGGAAGGAGACATGCCATGTATAAGAATCCTTTCCCCAATCTCCCCATCTTCTGGTTTGCTCTCCTTCCTCACCCACCTTTCGTTTGACCAGTCTTCACTCGTTTATAGCACTCGTTAAACCTTTATACCTAATTCAATATGCGTGGTCTTGTTATTCTCAGCGCGGCCGTTGCCGTTGCTAACGCCGCTGCCGTCGAGAAGAGGCACTACCCTCTTCCCGGTCAGGAGGAGCCCGTTCCCTCCGTCCCGGAGCCCCAGCCTACCGAGCCCGCTCACGGAGCTTACCCTCCTCCTCCCAGCAACCAGTACCCTCCCCCGGAGCCCAGCAAGCCTTCCGGCGAGTACCCTCCTCCCGGTCCTCCTGGAGGCGACAAGCCTCACCCTCCTCCCGGTGGCGAGTACCCTCCTCCCGGCGGTGATAAGCCTCACCCTCCTAAGCCTACCGAGCCCAGCGGTGAATACCCTCCTCCTGGACCTCCCGGTGGTGAGCACCCTCCCAAGCCCACTGAGCCCGGACACGGCGGCGAGTACCCTCCTCCTGGACCTCCTGGTGGTGACAAGCCTCACCCTCCTAAGCCTACCGAGCCTAGTGGTGAATACCCTCCTCCTGGCCCTCCCGGTGGTGAGCACCCTCCTCCCAAGGACACCACCGTCGTTCCTCCTCCCAAGCCTACTGAGCCTGGTCACGGCGGCGAGTATCCTCCCCCTCCCCCTCCTGGAGGCGAGTACCCTCCCCCCAAGGATACCACTGAGGTCCCTCCTCCTGTTGAGACTCAGCCCACTGAGGTCTACCCTCCTCCTGGCGGCGTAACCACCGAGGTTCCTCCTCCTGAGCACACCAAGCCTACCGATGTTTACCCTCCTCCCCAGGACACCACTGAGGTTCCTCCTCCCAAGGGTACCACCACTGAGTATGCTCCTCCTCAGGATACCACCACTCAGGTTTACCCTCCTCCTGAGGACACCACCGAGGTCCCTCCCCCCAAGGGAACCACCACTCAGGTCTACCCTCCCCCCAAGGACACCACCGAGGTTCCTCCTCCCAAGGGCACCACTACTGAGGCTTACCCTCCCCCTGAGGAGACCACCAGCGACTACACTCCTCCTGCTGAGTCTACCAGCGAGTACCCTCCCCCCGAGGAGACCACCACTGGAGGCCATGAGGCTCCTTACCCTCCTCCTTCCGCTACCAAGCCTAGCCACACGAAGCCCATCTACACCAAGCCTTCGTACACTAAGCCTGGTTACCCCGGAACCACTCAGATGACTACCTCCACCATCTACACCACCGATGTGTACACCGTCACTAAGTGCCCCCCTGAGGTTACTGACTGCCCTGAGAAGCCTCATGTCACCACTGAGACCATTGTCGTCGGCACTACCGTCTGCCCCGTCACTGAGGAGCACCCCGACAAGCCCACTCACGTCGAGACCATGCCCAGCTACACTGATGTCAAGCCCAGCTACACCAAGCCTGCTAAGCCCGAGACCACTAAGATGACCACCTCTACCATCTACACAACTGATGTCTACACCGTCACCAAGTGCCCTCCCGAGGTTACTGACTGCCCCGAGAAGCCTCATGTTACCACCAAGACTCACATTGTTGGCACCACGGTCTGCCCCGTCACTGAGGAGCACCCCACCAAGCCCACCAACGTCGAGACCATGCCCAGCTACACCAAGCCCAGCTACACCAAGCCTGAGCAGATGACCACCACTCACATGACCACCTCAACCATCTACACCACCAAGGTCACCACTGTCACCAAGTGCCCTCCTGATGTTGTTGACTGCCCTGAGAAGCCTCACACCACCACTGAGACTCACGTCGTTGGCACCACCATTTGCCCTGTGACTGAGACTCACCCCGTTGTCCAGCCCCCCAAGGAGACTCACCCTGTTGTTCAGCCTCCTCACCCTGGCAACGGCACCTGGACTCCTCCCAAGCCTCAGCCTCCTAAGGAGACATACCCTGTCCCCGTTCCTGTTCCCAGCAAGCCTACTCAGCCTGAGCACCCTGGCAAGCCTGAACAGCCCGAGAAGCCTCACCAGCCTGAGCAGCCCGAGCAGCCCCAGCCTCCCAAGGAGACCAAGCCTGTTCCTCAGCCTCCTAAGGAGACTCACCCTACCTACCCCACTCCTCCTCAGCCCGAGCACCCCGAGAAGCCCGAGCAACCTGAGAAGCCTGAGCAGCCTGAGCAACCCGAGAAGCCTCAAGAGCCTGAGCACCCCGCCCAGCCCGAGAAGCCCCAGGAGCCTGAGAAGCCCGAGTACCCTGCTCCTCCCGCTCCCACCAAGCCTGCCGAGACTGCTCCCGTTGTCCCTGCTCCTTCCAAGCCCGCTGAGACTTACCCTGCTCCTCCTGCTGCTACTCCCTCCGAGCCTGTTGAGGTTATCAACTCTGCTGGACGTGTCGGCGGTAGCATCTCAGCTGCCGTCTTCGCTGCTGGTATTGTCGCTTTCTTCCTGTAGATACCAACAACAAATTCTTTTTTAATTCAACTGCTCGGTACGGAGCAAACGAGTATATGACGGATTGGGGAAACTTATATATACGCTGTGTATCGTCTTGATATGCACCTATTACCTGCACCTATTTATTACCTTCTAGATAAATAATTTCTTAGATTAATAAGACACCGTATCTTACACACATTTTGATGCCTTCTTCTGCTTGCTTGTGTTGCTTGGTGATGAATGACGATGCTAAAGATATGTCGTCTAAAGCGACTGCTATTTCTCGTGCTCGTGGTTAAGTTGTAAGTGATTGCTTATTACCCTGGTCTGGGCTTGTGGTAAAGAAATGTCATTGACTCTGATATACTGAACGGGGCAAAGCTTCTGTCAACTACCTAGACTTGGTAAGTGTTGGCCCGAAACACTCACACTCTCAACAAACCCTCTCATCTCCTCCGCTCATAGGGAGCCTTTTCCCCTTCTCTCTTTTCCCTGCCCTAACATACCAATGCCATTACGAAGTGATGGTTTATCCCTCGAAGTTCGCTTTGCAAGCATAACCAGTTGCGGATCTTGAATGGGTCTTCTACTGTGGGGACTTTGGTTCACTTTCTCACCATCTCACTATCAGTATAGATGTGTTATCCCTGCGTATCCTATCTTTAGGATACTTCCAGCTATAGTATCTCAACACACCTACACTAGCTACCAGACTTATACAAGAACTTGACTATCTCCTCCCACCATTGCCTCCTCCTTCTCATTTACATATGCATTACATAAGCCAATTTCATGTCATCCCCTTCTAACACATGGTATAGGACTTGGTTCCTCCCCACTTATCATGCCCCGCCACATCAACATCAACATCAGCCTCAACACCACAACTCACCTGCCAACCACATCACGATGCCGTCATCAAGATAATAATATTGACACAAGACAATTAATTTCTGATTCTAATTCTCGTGCGCGTAAGCGGCGCGCTCTAGGGCTCAGGGCAAGGCCACGTGGTCCAAATCCGTCTATAAAAGCCCTCTCTTCTCCTTCTCTGATCTCTTCTCTTCCTTTCCTCTTCTCTCATCATCACCAGCAGCCTCTCTCAGTTGCTGAGATCTTGATACCGACGATTTTCGAGCGCTCGAGTTCCGGATTGTGGTACAGCCTCTCACAACCACGCCGTGCTGAAGACGGCCCCGCTTACAGTTAATTGTGGAAACACCCAATTCCACGATACGGAACGGCACCGTTCGGAAAAGGCTGTTCAAGCAATACAGTTCCGGATTGTGACTAAGCAAGCCAATCGGTACCGATCGGCGTTGTGCAACCCGGCAACGACCTTTACTGTGGAGACTTCCGATTCCACAATCCGGAACGGCACCGATTGGAAAGGCTGTCCAAGCGCTCGCGTTCCAGATTGTGACAAAGCTTTAGTGTGGGAACCTCTGATACCATAATCCCAAACGGTACCGATCGGAAGGGGTATTCAAGCGCTCGCGTTCCGGATTATTGTCAGCTATTTCGACTCAAATCATGAACACAATGAATCAGCAGGTTGAGATCAAAGACCCTGAGCAGGGTCACAGAGACTTTTGGGGCGTCGTACGCCTCTTCGGCATTGGCCAAAGATACAACGGTCAAGTCTTGCCCGGGCTATATGGGCAGCACACCACTTTCACGCATAACCACCATGATCCGACTGCCTCTGTTGATGAGAACTCAGACGAACTGGAAGAACAAAGGTGCTTAGGAGTGATGATCAACCACACATGGTCAGTTGAGGGAGACTCGGCATATCTGGCTCAGTACTGCGGTTTCAGAGATACCCAAGAGCTGACTGCCTACGTCGACATGATCGGTAAGTGATACATAATCCTTCCATCCGACCTTGGTACTGACTCTTATCATCCAGTCCCAGACATTGTCCATGAAGCGGCATTTATTGCCTCCGACCCAGTCGGAATTGATATCGGAGTCCTATCAGGCCATGAGCGCCTTTCTTTGGTCTAGAAGCACCAAAGAGGAGCGACAGGAGACGTCTCAACCTTCCAGAAGTTCATTCAACGAAATGACTTCTACAACGCTGGTGGACCGCGATACAGAGGTCGGGTCGGTCAATACGACTTCACTGCCACATTCGACAAGCCCAGTCCCATCGACTTGCTTCAGGCATACCGCGATAACCAGGCAATTCGCTGCTTCGTCGACCAGGTGGTGAGCTACTGCCCCAAGCCAACCTTTATCCCTGCGAGAAACTGGCATTTCCGTCACGTCCGCAGGGACATCTTCCAGAACCAGAAGAGGGAGCTGCACCCCGAAGCTTTTGTGCTAGTGCATGCTGTTCAGCTGCTGTTGTTTGCGCCCCAGGACTGGCGTCCTCATCGTGTCTATTCTCGCGACATGACTCAGTACGAACATCGATTCCCCACTCCTGAGTTTATTGGAGGAGGTACGGACCAAGTTGTCGCCGGTCTGTTCTCCATGGAGGACCTCCACCGGGCCATCCTCCTATTCTACTACTTGGTCGATAGACGCCAGCAGCATAACTGGCTTGGTAATGTTCCGGGCGGCAATGGAAATCAATTCGCGGGATATTACAGCCCAGATGTTGAAGCCACCAGCACCGCTGCCGCTGATGCTGAACCCGCAGATGATGGCGATCGAGCCGACACAGCGACATTCGTCTCACAGCTGGGCCAATACTGCATGGTCCAGTAGAAAGCTTGTCCGGAACTGAAAGCACACCATACAGCCGATCAGATGCTTTGACAACGGCTTGAAGATCGGGTGATACGGATCCAAAGGTCCGAAACAGGGAATGAACTTCCCCGGTTTAGAAGGGTAAGCAATCTGAGGGGTATTTTGGTAGGGGTGGAACGGTCAATGATTTGCTTTAATGGAATGTTTTGGGGGTCAGTTATATATGCATTCTCGCTATTGATCATCGAAGCGGAACGCGGTGTATACCTGCTATCATGGATGGAAGAAAGGAGCGTATGCAGACATAGTATACAGAGAAGTCAATGAACCGTCCACAGGAGTCTTCCGATATCCAAGTGCATTGTTAGTGGGAATATCGAGGGGTATTGACCTGTCCAATTATTTTACAATCCAGGACGAATGGCCATGGCCCGGCATGAAACCCTCCTGATCCTTTATAACTTCTCGATCATGTGGCCACGAGCCCCTCGAGCGACAGCGGATTAGCACAAAATTACTTCATGAGAACGCACCGCGCTCGATTTATCTGCAGTTGAGGTCTCCAACAAAAGGAATACACATACACAGCATCATGAGTTCGATGTTTGCGTATCATCCTTTTCCCTGTTCCGAATCATACACTTCTGGAAAAGTGCTAGCGATTGTCTACGCATTTAACACGATGCATCTAGTTTACTGTAGTGTCAACGTATAAGAAATGGGTACTGTAATGTAAAGCAACACAGAGTTACGTGAGACGTCTTGGGGAAAGCCCTGATGGCCAGACGCGGTGCATGGAGTTTCATGACAGCGTAATAGATGAGTACTGGAAACCAATTACTTGAACACAACCAGCCGTGGTATGTTCTACCGTTGGTAGTCAGCTGGAAGTGCTACATGTCTTGCAGAATGTTGAGAGAAGCGTATCTGATGTTTATCTATTGGAGTGTCTATCAATGCGGTCAGGATGAACGGGCTGAATCAAGACGTTCCACCGCACTGGAGGTGACTATAGGACTGCGGCTCACGTGGACAAGACTCTGTCATACCATACACAAATGTAAGCTTCTAATCAGGCATAAAATGAGTTCTCTTGATGACTTCCTTCTGGTCTCCTTTTTTTCTTATCACCGACATGACAAGCACCCGTAGTCATGATCTCATCATGCCGAGGATGAATGGCGTTCCGAGAGCCACTTAGACAATATTCACCCCGGTAGGTATAGAAGAATAATGTCTGTGTTTGAGCCACACGAGTTTTGCCGCCTGGAGGCGTTGTAACAGTGACCCAAAGTCGAAACATATCATGCAAGTAAGGCCTGTCTGCTTGGGTCTGGCCTACGGAATTATCCCAACCACTACCGCATTGCTATCTTAGTAAGACTGACTCATTTCATCTCCTCAAGATCCTTCAAAGCCTCCAGCTCCTTCTCAACCTTCTCCCACAGCCCCGCGACCCGATACGCACAAAGCCACGTATTCTCCCTAACATCCTTCCCTACAACCACAAACCCCTCCGGAAACTTAAACGGAACCTGACAATGTCCAATATACGAAGCATACAACGGCTCACTCCTCTCCTTCACAGCCGCAGCACTAAAATCTGCCTGAAACAACCCAGCCTTCGTCCAATTCGTATAAGAGATCTGATATGTGTTTCCGTTGCCGAAGAATATTGGTAGAGGCGCTATGGAGTCTAGGACCATAGCTTGGTATGCTTCTACCTGTTCGCGTGTTCGCTGCTCGTTGAGTGCTGTGCGGAGTTGAAGGGCTGTTTTACTCGTTGGGTTCTGTTTTATGGTTTTTGTGGGGAGAAGAAGATTTGTGAAGCCGAAACAGTTCGAGATGAAGGGTTTGTCAGGGTCGAGGAGGTCTTTTGAGAGGGACTTGCGGAGGGACATGCCGATTTGGATCGTAACTGGACGATCGGAATCTGGAGGAAGATGGGACAATGCGATGCGTGTCCACCAGGCGACAAGAACGTCGTTCTCTGTGAGGTAAGGATCCTTGACTCCAGCAGCGACCAGTTCGTCAAGGGCAGTCGTGTGAAGTCTTTTGAGAAACCAGCCTGGTATGCAGACCATACGCGTCTCCTTCTTACCCAGCGCAAGACTATATCCATTCCAAGCCGCATATTTCATCAACGATACCGTCCCCATCCTCTCATGTGCCAACTTATGCTCTTCTTTCGGATGTCGTCCAAGCTCTTTCAAAGGATCATAGTCATAACCTTGCTGCTCCGGTATGGGAAGTCCCTTCATAGCACAAACCCATCCGTCCACCAAACCCTTCATACCAAGCGCATCGCAGGCGAGATGAAGCCAGTGTAATGTGACGAGCGTCGCATCTTTGAAAGAGACGACGTGAAGACCTAAAGCTGGTCGATCTGTGTATAGATAGTCGTCGATGGAGGTAGGACAGTCGGGACCGCAGGCTAGAGATACTGTTTCTTCTGGATCGCCTACTATGGAGGGATGGGAGGATGGTTTAGGTAGGCGGGAGGCGATAGGGTGGTCATCTTTTGCGATGGTGGTTAAGTTGACATGCGTGAAACCGATTGATGGTCGTTTCTTCGTGGATTGCGCTGGGATATGGTACTCAAGATATCCGTCATCCTACCACTTTGTCAGCGACTATCAATTAGACTTTACAGCAGGAAACATGCCTTTTTTCTCAATCGCCCACCCAACTTCCTCCACGTCCTTCCAGAAACCAACCTCTCCAAACTCCCTCTCAACTTCTCCGGATCAAGCACATCATCAAACACCTTCAAATTATACAGCGCGATCCTTCTGTATAAGGGACTATCATCCCAGACATGTAAGGGAATGACTTCATCCGTGGGTATACGCGCAGGAGCGACAGGGCTGGCAAGGAACGACATGATTTTGAGACAAGAAGGGTCTGCAGGATCAGCTTGGTGGGGAGATGAGGTATAAGGGTCTGGAAGGGGAAGCTCGGAAAAGACCCACTGCTGGTATTGTTGTGTTGGTTCGATGGACTACCTATCTAAGCGATGTAACTGGGATAGTGGAGCAGCGTTGGTTCAACGGCCGGGAAACAGGGTTTCTTATCCACGCTGTGAGCTCATGATTTGATTAGAAGAACTTTTGATATGCTGTTGGGTCCTGTGTTTGTTGCTGTTTGCTTGTGATCCATATCCCCCGGTTGAAGGTGCCTTTGTTGGCGATGTGAGAAAAGACGTCGAACGACGTCCACTAATTTACATTTTTTTTTTATATTCTCAATTAATCTTCCTTCTGGAATTTAGCTTTCGTTCGTCAAGCTACAAGCATGGGTTTTAAGCTATCACATTTTCTGCAGAATTGAGAGATGAAGAACTGATACATGACAACCTTTCCATCTCAACGATCACTAGCTAAAAGTTCGAAGTTGTTTTCTTCTCAAAGATAATGATACAAAAATTCTCATTTTACAATCCAAAGCTAAGGTTGATCCTTTGTTCCAGTAAGGCAGCATTCAACTCTGACATCCCCAGTCCGGATACCACCTCGGCGTTTGAGCATCTCGGAAACACCCCACATCGCTTTCGCCTATCATCGATGTGAACCATATAGTCGGTGCCATCCTTTCTCTGCGAAAAAGCAACAAAAGCTTAGCTTAGCACAGAATGGTTGTCAAGTCTTTAGATGGCCTCACAGGCGAGGAAATCGCCAAGATCGCATACGCCCAGCACTCGATACAGCCTTCTGGCCTAGGAGCTGTGTGCGAAGTTCTCATCTATGTCTTTGGGATTATCTGCACGGTTGTTGTTGCTTTGAGAGCTTATGTCAGGACCTTCAGGGTCAAGAATGATCAGAAATGGAGGTTGAATGATTACTTGGCGGTAATCGGGTTTGTAAGTCCAGTCTCCATCACCTATTATTATCGCCAAGAAACACAACTAACGTCACTCAGCTCCCATACATCCCAGCGAGCGTTCTCGGCGTCCTCTCAGTCCACTACGGTATCGGCGCAACCGACAAAACCCTTAACACCCACCCGAATCGAAACTTCCTCACCGTTCGCGGCATGGAATACCTCATTCTTTACGAACTAATCTACTACGCCTCCTCCACCCTAACAAAATTTGCTATCGCAGTAACAATCCTCTACATCTGCGTCGAACGTCGCTACAAGTACATAATGTACACGATCATGAGCATAATGGCCATAACAAGCTGTATTTGTGTAGTCTGGTTCTTCGTCAACTGCGTCCCGTTCCAAGGATACTGGAATCCGGGTGTGGGCGAATGTAAGGCTGCGGACGGGTTCTTGAATCTGAGTTATGTGGGTACGGCGGCGCAGGTGGCGAGTGATTGGGCTTGTGCTACTACGCCTTTCTTTGTGGTGTGGAAGTTGCAGATGACGAGGAGGAGTAAGGTTGCTGTTGTGGCGGTTTTGGGGTTGGGTGTTTTGGCGAGTGTTGCTGCTTTGATGAGGATTATTTCGTACAAGTATATTGATATACGCAAATATCCGGATGATCATTATGGTAAGTTGCCGAGAAATCTTAATGAGATTTTGCTGATGCACCTAGTGGCTCAAGGTAGACTTCTTTTATGGTCTGTCCTCGAATCTAGTCTGGCAATCATCGCTTGCTCGCTACCATCACTCAAGGTCTTCGGTGGTTGCTTGGCTAGATCTATGAACCGTTCAAAGGGAACACCCAAACCAGTAAGTAAATCTACTCTGCCCCCACCTTGAGTAGTACTGACAGCATGACAGAAACTGCCATACAACGGTTCGACGCCACTCCATCAACTTAGTCCAGGCGGTACACGCACTCAGGTATCAGGGAAGGGGAACTGGGATCGACTCGATGATGACTCGAGCGCAAGATATATCATTGTAGAAAGTCAGGTCGAGGTGGATAGTCGATCTTTGCATGATCCTTATAAAGCATCAAATAGCACGTTCCACTGAGCTTTAGTTGTCAAAAGAATAAAATTTCACACGGAGGCGACCTGAAGGTGAAGGCATTGTGGGCAAATACGTGTAATCATAGGTTGGCTACGTACCGGGGCAAGCAGCAACCGGAGGAGATATCCTCTACCGACATATATACGTTGAAAAGAATCCTCGTCACATCGAATCATAGCACATCAGCCTTAATTCCGCCCTCGATACCCGAACAGATACTAATCAGTCCTAGTAAGAGCCAAGGTAGTCGCTTAGCAAGTGTTGGTCTTCTTGGGCTCACAAGCACCGTTGTTCTTGTCACAACCCTGGTATCCCTGGCACTGAACCTTGGGGTAACAGTTGTTGCTGTAAGTAGCCTACAAGAATTAGCAACCTTCACATCTCTCATCATCAAATAACTCACCTTGTCACCATAGTTGAGGTTAATACCCATAAGCTCCCCACCATTAACAGCAGTCGTTCCCTCCATGTGCACACTTCTCTTGCAGTTGTTACTGCAGTTTCCACAAGATCGATAAACCTTGCCATAGTCGTTGGCATAGAAGTTAATAATGTTCACATGGCCACAGCCGTTGTGCTGGATGATTTTATCTGCGGCTTTGAATGCGCCTCCGCCGATGATGTTAGCTGTGCCGCCACCCTTGATAGAGATGGCGTCTTCGCAGACATCTTCGAACCAGACGAATTCGAGCGTGCAAGAGCCCTTGCAGTAGACGCCTTCGCGTTGGTTGGCGCCGATGATGACGTTGCGGAGCTTTGCGCCTTCTTCGAGGACGAAAACTGTGTCCTTCTCACCTGGAAGTGTTATTAGTAGGTGGAAAGTATAGTGAGTTGAGAGGGGTACGTACCGCCTTCGGCTTGACCAGTGCATTTCACACCACGATCATACTTCACCCAACCAGCATCAAAGGTAGTTCCGCGAGGAATGTACTGAGGTGCACCGAGGGTCTTTGTGCCGGTGTGCTTAGGAAGACCGCCACTGTAGCCCAGACAGGCGAGGGCTGAGGGCACGGTAGCTAGAACAGTGGCGAGAGTTGAGAAATGCATGGTGAAGATTGGGTACCAGTTGAGTCTGAAACTTCAAAGTGGATTCCGAAGGGAAATATTCCGGCCTTTTATGATCTTCATTGACCACCATTTGAAAGCTCCCATAAGGCTTGGCCTGGTCGAGAATTGTATACCCTGCCTGCCAAGGCTGAACTCTCCAGTTAACAGTGAACAACAACAGTGATCATTGGGGTGGTATTCATCCACAAGGCTTATCAGAAATTCCTCCAGTAAGATAACCTGTGAATGTAGTATCCAAGACCAAATGTGTCAGTGTTGGGCGACAATTGGTGGAAACAAATGTGGACTCCCGAGTAAAGCTTGTGTTTATGCTTATAAGGCTCCGAGCTCCGATTTCTTGATCGGGAAGGTCGAGTCTAATTGGAGCGCATTATTGGTCTGAGGAGAGTATTAAATGGAGATAGGTGCGCTTGTTGACACGGGACGAAGGGTCGTGGTCCTTCATGCATACACTTTACCCGACTCACGGAACTCGGACGGTACATCGGTTTTGACGACATCTTCAAGCTGTACTCTTCCTCGTATCCTCAGAACTGTGTCTCAAATACTCAGCGTGACCTTTAAGAAATCCTATCAGATTGTTTTCCGACCATGGGCTATGACGAGAGCTTCGGAAAAGTGCCGTTGCTTTGGATGACATGTCATTTGGCATGATATCGCATGAAGTAATTTCTGGAGAAGGGCTTGGCGTTCTTGGCGACATAATCTGCCAGGATATCATGATCACACCGTAACTCGATTCATAGCAAGCGGCTGTTTTCACCAAGCGGTGTAAATACTATCTCATCATGGCGTTGCTAGAATGAGCTATCTAGCTATTGGTAGCCAGGTGCGAAGCTGAGTCTAAAGATTGCCTTGTGTAACTATCTTGAGTCTCCACTCTATTATGATAAGGTTGGGAACAAAAAGAGGTATTCATAGAGTTATAGTCCACCATACCGATCCCATCTACTTTCAAGCACCCATGACCTCTTTCACAGCAGGTCTCCCACTAACCCTCTCCCACCACTGCTCAACATTCTTCCTCTCAGTAACAACATCCCCAAACCCACACACAAACAACCTCTTAACAAGTGGAACATAGTACAAATTCACCAGCGTAAAATCGTCGCCAGACATATACTTCCTCTCTCCCAGAAACCTCTCCACAACGTCAAAGAAAGCCTCCACGGCTTTCAATGAATCAGAGACAACTTTTTCATCAGCGGGTATGCCGATGAATTTCTTGGCGAACTTCTCAAAAGCAATTTTTCCGGCTGGTTCTGCAAAGTATTGTGTCTCTACAGACTGTGCTTGATCAAAGAGTGCGCAAGCTTCGAGATCTGTTGCTGAGGGGAGGAGAGAGAAGGAGTATTTGCGGGAGAGATAGGTGCAGATTGCGCGGGATTCGTAGAGAGTGAAGCCATCGGGGAATTTGATGGCTGGGACCTTTCCCCATGGATGACGAGTGAAGTTGTCTTTGGACTAGATGAAGTTGTGTTAACATATTGGATTTCAGCAGGGATGGGAATTGTGTACCTTCTGTTCGCCTTTTGCAAGGTCAAGTAAGACAAACTCGTAGTCGGTAAAACCACCTTCCGCAAGAGTAAGGCGGACTCTATCAGTGTTGGTCGAGCCACGAGCGCCGTAGAGAGTAAAAGCAGGCATTTTAGAAGTATTAATGAGTCTTGTGAAAGATCTTTGAAGTGACATGGAAGAGATGATTGATGATGAGATCCAAGAAAGCAATTCGTTCGCTGTGATTTATATAAGAAATAAACATTGAAGCTCACAAGTCCGGACATTTCGGCCTCGCGCTCGCGTCATATCGGTAATTCGTGATTTTCCATAATCCATTCCCAACGCGAGCTCCATAATCCTTCATCGTGAATTCGTCAGGATGTTTAGGCACAAGCCATGAACCACCATTTGCCCGCTCGCTCCCTCACCCTAATCGGGTTAGTGCTTACTAGTCGATCATATCCACCAGAACCCATCCTGAATCCTTCTGGACTCTCACCTTTCATTCGCCTGTTCGCTCAAGTCCCCTTTTTCATCTTTTAAACCATGGCAATGCGGAAACAGAGTGCGGGTGGGCGAAAGACCAAGACCGGATGCGCGACGTGCAGGTGAGTCGAAGCGCCAATGGTGGAACGGTTGTGCTGACCTGTTAGGATCCGCAAGATCAAATGCGATGAAGCTAAGCCTTTTTGTCAGAAGTGCGTCAAGACAGGTCGGACTTGCGATGGATATGAATCAGTCTTCAGACCTTTCGCTAGTCCAGCTACCAATAACCCACGAAGCTCAAGGGTGTCTCCAGAGTTTACAACCACAGCTCCGCTAGACGCTACATCCCTAAACCGGTACTTCTCCACCAAAACAATCTTCAACGTGGACGTCAGTTGCACCCAAGAAGCCAAACAAGTCCTTCAAGCAAGTCTAACCGATCCATCCATCCGCCATGCTCTTCTTTGTCTTCGAACTCTCCGCCAAGATCTTGAATCGGGCGATAGCACTGAACAACAGACTTTAAGCTATGATTATGGACTTCAACAATACAGCAAAGCATTATCAGGTCTTGCATCAAATCTATCATCGCCCAGTCCAGAAACGTTAAGGTCTGCGCTGTTATGCTGTCAAGTCTTGATTAGTGTTGAGCAAGTTAGAGGAAATTTCTCTGCTATGGGGATGCATATTATTCGAGGTTTGGATATCATGCGAGAGCACCGTGCCCGACCATATTTGGTGCAAGATTCTCTGATGCCGGCAAAGCATGACAATCTTCCACCGTCGGATATATTTATTATCAAAATGTTTGCTGCGCCTTGCAAATTTACAGAACAACCGACAGCTGAGGTCGCGATGATGACGCCGCGCACTGACATATCTGCTGATCGGAAGATTGCGCCGAACATGCGAACTGGAATCAGGAAAACCGCTGAATCGGTTATTGGATTTCTTGACGACCTCTCACTTGTCACGTCCATAGGAGAAGCTGGTGAGCTACTCGACGAAAAGAAGCATCTTCTCGATTCACTGAGAGAATGGTTCGATAATTTCGAGAATGCTCAGGCAGTCAGTGAACAGAGGAGCATCAACGACTGCTTTTTAACATTACTATATCATATCCTCCATGTTGTACTACTTGGAAGTATGGACAATGGAGGAAGGCTGGAAGCCGAGAACGAAAAGATCCAGACTCTTGCGAACGAGATTAACGATCGGCTCAAGGATTATGATATGCGGAAGGGTATAGAAAGTGGACGGAATGAATAACAGAGTCCGCTTATTGAACGCATAGCAATTGATTTCTAAGCCAGATCAATCAGACCGAAACTGAACCATTCAAAGGAACTATAGATTTCCAAGGACGGTTTTTAGTCGTCTTCGCCGTCCGTTTGAGATCGCAGCAGCGGTATGTTGAGCGAACAAACCAATCAGAGACCGAGTTGGTCTGACATGAAGCTAAAATTGGTTGTCTGTGCTGAGATCCATCATGGGAGCCTGACGCTATTCCAGAAGAGCATCATGAGCGAACGGACCAATCACAGCTCACTCTGGCTCTGAGCTTCATGATGAATGAAATGTATAAATGAGTCGGTCTTGCAATCTCTTTCCATAACAAACAAAAGAGCATCTATACTTCTCAACATCACAAGAGCCTACCCCAAACTTCAGATCTTACTTTACAAAAACAAGCCCGCTTCTTCGCTGTTACCTACAACATGCACTTCCTCCTTCTAGGCGCAACAGGCCGTACAGGCAAACACGTTCTATCCGAAGTCCTCTCCCAAAACCATACAGCAACAGCCCTCGTCCGCACAAACACTTTAAATCCCCACCCGAATCTCACCACAATCATCGGCTCTCCCCTCTCAAAAGACGACATCCGCAAAGCCATCACCAACAAACTTCCCACAGCAGCAATCTTCACACTCAACACACCTCGCAAATCAGACAGTCCATTCGCAGCTCAAGTTGGCGCCCCCCGCTTCCTAGCAGACTCATGCGCCCATGTCTGCGAAGTTCTGTCCCAAGCTGGTGTTACTCGTATCGTGGTCATGTCTACGGCCGGCGTGGGTGATTCATGGGGCAATCTGCCGCTTTTGAGTAGGGCTTTTATGGGACTGACGAATATTAAGTATGCACTTGAGGATCATAATTTGTTGAATAAGGAGATAAGGAATACGGGGGTGGAGTGGAGTCTTGTTAGACCTGTCAAGCTGGAGCATGAGGATGGGAGTGTCAAGGATGTTGAAACACTTGGAAAGAATGGGGTTGGGATGGGTATGAGTGATAGTATTACGCCTGCTAGTGCTGCGAAGTTTTTGGTCAAGGTTGCTGTGGAGGGATTGTATGTTAAAGAGGAAGTGGTTATTCGGAATTAAGGACCGAGTTTGTCAAGACGGCAGTCACTGGGATGAGGTGGGACTAGATTTAGATTTATACGACAAAGGGAATGGTAATCGATTGATAGCTTGCCAAAAGGCGTATATACACTAATCATATATACTCGTTGTATCATAAGTCATCTCCAACAGACCTCCCCATCATATCCACTTCTCAGCACATCTAGTAGACGTTGGTAACAGGAGTCTTGATCAAAGACTTAAGACCAGTTCGTCCGTTCATCTCCTCATTGATAGCCTGTACAAAAGCCTTGGCAATCAAATCCGCAGCCTCGGGGCTAGTATGAGTGTGGTCCCTGGGGTACAAGCTGTTAACCTTCTGGTTACCCAACTTCTGGTACATCTTGGTAACAGCAGCAAAGTGATCAACCCAAGTAACACTAGAACTAGCCAAAGCCTTATGCGCAATAGGAACATATCCCACAAATCGAGGCGCACCAGGCTCAAATGTGCCAGTCTCCCACTGGTTGTTAGGAGTCTGTGTACTGAGCACAACATGAGCGCCCTTGGCAACGAGCGCCTTTGCAGCTTGGGACAGGTAGAACACGAAGGTGTACACCTTTTCGCCTGTCTTGTCAGAGGTGCAGACTTCCTTGCCTGTGCCGGGACAGTCGGAACGTCCGTTGTCGTTCTTGTTGGGTGAGCCGCCGTCGTTGTGGCCGAATTCGATAACGACTACGTCGCCTGGCTTAACGAGGTTGATGATTTCGTTGAAGCGGCCTTCGTTGGTGTAGGAGCGGGCTGAGCGGCCGCCGATGGCTTTGTTGACGGCGTTGACCTTGAGGTATTTGCCGATGTAGTTGCCCCAGCCGTCTGTGGCACCATCGTTGGCACCACTTCGTGCCATTGTGGAGTCACCTATAGGTTGTCAGTACATCTTCATTGGATTGAGGAGTGTGAGACATACCAGCGAAGTAGACTGTTTGACCAGCTACGACTTGGAAAGCTCCAGCGGCGAAAGCCGCGAAAGATACGGAGAACTTCATGGTGGATGATGTTCCTTGGGACAAGACGGGACAGGAAGACACAAGAACTTGGCGATCTGAGGTTCTATATCTACTTGAGCTATCGCATATCGTCAACACCCCCAACCAAGTCGCCATCTACACAAAACAGGAATATACCGATCTATCCTCCGAAGCTACCTGATTCGGGCCTCTCCCCGCAATGCCGACAGGGTTGCGTGTCATTTCCACCAGTTACAGGAATCAAATCGTTAGTCTTGCAGGGTTCAGCCCGGCACTTTTGACCCCAGGATTAATGCACCTCGGGGCCATGAATTTGGAAGTTGGTATGCAGCTGCCACGAGGCGGCCCTATGATAGAATTATGCTTAATGCATTAGTCAATTCCGGGGCCCTTAGTATAACGGCCAAGAGGTAACGTTTAATTCTGGAAGGAGTCCATTCGTTAACATCCGAAGGGGTGGTTGGTGAGCTCGGTGCGAGATGTACCGAGCGCGGGGAATTTGTAGATCATTTCCTGCTTGGTGGTTAGATCTATAAGCAGATGAACTACCCGGAAGAACATCCTGTATGAGTACCGGATACCTCGGCCGAAAGAATACCGTCACAGCTTAAGGTCGTGAGAATTGCAAAAAGTACGATGAAGTTTAAGGTATGTATTCTGTTGTGAATTGCCTAAACGCCTAGCTGCCGATCGAATTTTCCCCTTCCAAGGCCAGCGAAAAGACCCTGATGGAAGTAAGGAAGGCTTTTTGTAGCCTACCTAGACTTTATGTGAGAATAAGGGGAAAAGGTCATGTGTGGGAAAAAGAGTTGTAATGCCTTGTGGAAAGTCTATTTTTGAGTTTTCTTCGAGGCGTAGGTCCCGAGACCTCACTACCTAAGTTGTCCGTCAAGGTATCGGCCATCTAACGCACCTCTCGGCTTCACAAACTGGCATTTGTGGCCCACCATGGCGAAAGCCGAACCCAGAACACCATGTGTCGCACCTATGCGACACCCGGACCTACTTCAATCTATTGGCGAGCTGCACGGCCCAGTGCATAGCCATCTAGTTCGGAGTGGATTTCATGACAAGAGCCATTATCCGCCTTGATCCCGTCGAGGGGCGGTCTGGTTCGCCTCCTCTGATTTTGTTTTGGATCTCCCTTGCGTGAACTGCTGCTTCGCCGCCGAGTATTGTTCCGTGGTCACTCGACTATATTTGTAGAAGGAAATGGCTGTTGGGATTGGCGTGTCCCGCAGAATGCTCTGTTTAGTGAGAAAGACTGTACTTCGTCCAATTGATTCCGGCCGTTTCCATTCGACGGACATCATATGCTGCCCGTAACGCAGCATGGCAAAAAGGGTGGTTCATATAAACCGCGGATGGTGTTTGTGGAGGATTTCAGGTCACGCAGTTTGTCCATGGAGTTGCTTAGGATCCTTCCAACCTATGCGCCATTAGCCCGAACCCGGCTTTTACGTTATGAATAAAAACAGCACGGAGTCTTCATCCGTCACTCGGCCGAAGTGAGATTCACTGACTACAAATTTCTATATTTGGCTAGTGTTGCGCATTCACCATCGTGAATGTATTTGTCAGTATGTGACAGTGACTAATTGATAATTTACTTGAGGATATCCGGCGTTAACATGTATAAAATGAGTGACAGAGGCCTGAACTTCAAAGGCTTCATTCGTATCTTTCACAAACAATAATCAATGACTTCCAGATCCCACGAAATCACTGTCCTTGGCGCAATACGAAATGGTGTATCGCAGGCCGTTCACGAGAAAAGCTAGAACCTTTGCGTCAATCGTTCTGTGCTATGAATCCAGACCGACTTGACTCGACCATCTACATCATCCCTCGGCTAGACTCAGAAGGTCTTGATCCTATTGTTGAGGACAGCAAGGTTATCATCAACGGGATTGGACCTTACCATCGCTTGGAGACTCCAGTGGTGGAATCATGTGCCCGAAATGGGACCCATTATGTCGATTTCAGCACCGAGACATTATGGGTCGCTGAAGTGATATACAACTATCATGAAGTGACCATGATATCAGGTGCAACCATCATCCTAGCGATATCAGGATCTAGTGCCCCGTCCGGCCTTGCAGCCTGGCTCATCGCACGATATATTGGCACTCATAACTTGCCGGCAGCATCTGAGGTTGTTGGCTATGGAAAGATGACCATGCTTGGCATACAGGGTGGTTCATTGCACACTGTTCTTGACGTCGCCGAAACGTATGGGATTGGGGCATAGCTGACTTCTGATCCATTTGTATTGATACCTGATACCAAGCTCACGGAGGGTAATGGCAAGGGTTTTCTGGGATATCGTTATGATATATATCTCGGACATCTGGCGACATCGTTTGTTGCTTGGGGAAATGAATCAGTTGTTCAACGTTCAGCAGCACTGGACCAAGAGACCTTTAGTAAAGGGTTCTGTTATAAAGAGTATAGTCCAGCAAAAGGCTTCCTCTCGGCAGCGTGCATCCACCTTGTCACCAAGCTAGGCATCATTCTGCTTGCCATTCCGTGGCTCCGAGCACTTCTTCGAGGAAAGTCTTTCAATCCGGGAGAGGGACCAGACCGAACAGAAAGTCGAAAGGCTGAAAGCGCAGGGTGGAAGGCTGTCGGTTACGTTGATGGACCACCAGAGCCAGTAGCATTCTCCAGATTCGCCTTCCAAGGAGCGTTGGTTGACATGGTGACCATTCTAGCTGTCAAGGCAGCAGGGACGATCAACGATAAGCTCAAAATTAAAGACGGTCATCAGTTGAAAGCTGGTCTGTTGACCCCTTCAACTCTGGGGGCGACATTTGTAGATCGCCTTCGAGTAACAGGTTTTGAGATTGAGATTAAGGGACCAGGTACCGCTGGTCATTAGATCAAGTACTTTCAACGAGGTAGCAGAAAACACCGAGTTCAGGTTTTAGGGCATTTTGGTGTTCAGGTTGTTACACCCAGGTTTGAAGAGGAGAAGGCATTGGCAGTGGCTCGGATTGCTTCCATGGCCCTCAGACACACTCGTTGGGTCCTACATAGATTGGCTTATGCGAAGTTAATTTCTGCTCTTTACTTAAGAAACACCTGAACCTCAAAGTCGAAACACATTCAACCCCAGAACAAGCACGAAGCCCCAATAGTTTCCGGCTTTACCAGATTCAACCTTGCCGCCTAGACTGTCCTTTGGAGAATCAGTCACTTCTGCCGATGTGATTGTCGAGGTTAGGGTGGTCTCGGCGGTAGTAATGGTCTCATCTCCACTTTGGACTGTGGTTAGAACCTTTGAGAACTCGGATGACATCGCAGTTGTAGTGAGAGTCTTATCGGCGGCGGCTGTTGCGGGTTTCTCAGCTAAGACTGACTTGGGGCATTCCTTGTCCATGCGTTCACGTTGATCCTCGATCCAGCCGTTGGCGGGACTACGATGGCTAATATCGAGTGACCAGATACGTCTGACATAGCAAGGCTCGCAGAGGTACTTGAGAGGCAACTCTTCGTCGACATCATCGCCTATATAAGGAAACTCCTCGATGATTTCCGAGAAAAGAGTTAGTACTTAGCGGCACTTAAAGAGCACTTTGTGGACGGACCGTTGCAATATTTTCCTGTCTTGGTATCCTTGTCGCAAAGTTGTTTTCGGCCCTCGATCATGATATCACCCTCCTTAAAGTCTTCCTCGGCTCAGTCTTTGTTTAAGGCTTCAACCCACTTCATGAGAGAATCGCCGCACTTCTTGGCGCAGATACCATCAGTTCTGGTCAAGTTTTGATCATCTTCGAGCAAGCCTTGCTAGCCTGTAGTTCCCATGCCGTCGAGATCGCTATCGCAGTCGATGTTGGTCAAGAGAACCTTGCCACAAACCTTGGTTAAATGGTCTTTCTCTATCCAGTTCTTGACCCAAAGTTCATTGTATATAGTAAAGGCGCTTACAGCCCCGACGAAGGGAGATGTAAGGAGGAGCGTAGAGAACAACATTGTAGTATGATTCCGGACTCTAAGATAACTGAGTGAAGGAAAGTTAAATAGAAATTGCCTTCCTCAGGGCAACCTTATTTATTATAAAAGGGGAATGGTTTGTGATTTCAGTCGTGGTCAAACCATGTGCCAATCGCCCCGTTGTAGTAGGACTGCCAAGGAGATCGCGTGGAATAAGATGAGCCAAGGTTGCCAAGTCGGCCGGAAAGAAGGTGTAGCCGAGTCGCGTTCACAGTCTAGTGCAATCCAGGACCCTTATTTAATGCAACATGTTGTTGGTTGTTGAAGTCCGAGGGTAAAACCACTCTTATTCTTATTACTATTACCTATTCCAGCCCAGGTCAAGTGGAGGGTTCAATATGCTACATTACACGTTTGAAAAAGCATTTTCGACCAACACTACTATTCACATGAGCCTGTTCTGTGGTTTATAGATATATGTTCCCTGCTTGAACTGGGCTCTCCAGACGATTCGACTTGGTTCGAGTCTAGTTTCATCAGGCTCCCTTAGCCCAATGGGCGGATTTCCTCTCCGCAAAAGCAGGTCGCGTCATACCACTTCTGATAAGTCGCCCTGCCATTTGTACGGGAAAGCACACCAGTATACATATCGCAAGAGATCTTATCCTCGAACATAAAGAAGCCACAACTATCGTTTGCACTACAAGCATCGGCGCATTCTATAAGCGAGTCTTTAGGTCCCTCACCATAATACTGCATCGTGGGAAGTGCGTCTCCCATTATTCCGCAAACCGCATCCTCTGAACGTTTGCAGCTCGGTTCGTCTTCCTTGATCTCTTGTTCGCAAAAACAGTCGACGTCATACCACTCAGAGTCCGCTTGAGAGGCCTGTACATCCAGTGGTCTGCCTGACCATAAGGTACAGAGTAGATCCTGCTTCCAGACAACAGACTCGCACTGGGGATTGTTTTTGCAAGATTTGAAGCACGTCTCCAACGAGCCCCTGTCTCCAGTAGCAAGGGACTGAACGCCACCTGTAGCGGTGCCTTTCTTGCCGCAGATCTTAGCATCAGGAAGGGGATTCTTGAGGCTGTTCTTGCAGCTGGATTCAGGCTCAGGTTGGGGCTCTGGCACCGTGGTTTCCTCTTCGCAAAAACAGTTCATATCGAACCATGTTACTGAAGAGGAGCTGACGACAGATACAAAGTCAGGGCGACCAGAGAACAATGCGCAAGGCTGGCCACTGAAGAGAACAAATGAATCGCAGCCATCGAGCTCTTTGCAGGCGGCGCGACATTCTTCCACCCCATCAACTAGACCAGGGCCGTCAGCAATCTTTGTAAGATCTCCAGTAGCGCCGCCCTTCAAGTTACAAACAGTGTGTTCGGGCAAGGGGTTCTTGAAGCCATCTTTGCAGCTGGGCTCCGGCTCGGGCTCAGATGTAGTTGAAGAAGCATCAGTCATAGTTGTCGGGAGATGGTCATTGGTTGTCGCGGTTAATGTTTCCGTCTCACTAAAGGCCGTGTATGTATCTGTCGAGACAGCAAGGGATGATGTCGTCTCGCTAGTAGTGAGAATGACGACTATCGAGAGAGCAGAGGTAGTCGCAGTCTCGTAGTCGGGCTCGTCATGTGTCGAAAAGGTCGCGGTAGAAGTGTCCTCGGAGGCGGTATCAGAGTACAAGCCCGTCTCGGTGAGGACAGAAGAAGACGTAATTGCCGGCAATGAGGCACTCTGGGTCAAACTCTCAGCAACGCTTGAGGCGGAAATCTGAGAAGGGCGACATGGTCCTGCATTAACGAGAGGGCTCAGGACCGTGGCCAAGATAAACGAACGAACAAGATGACGAGACATCTCTGCTAGACAGTCCTCATGAAAAAAAAAAAAAAAAAAAAGACTGAGAAGGTGGCGAATTAGATTGGAGAACGGTAAGAGATAACGCCTCTATTTAATGCAGTTACAACCTTGTCTTTACTTCTCCTTTTTTTCCTCGTTTACAACCCGTTACTTTGTCTCCTCAACCTAACAATATTGATTGAGGACGGGTCTAGAACCTAATCTAGTGCATTAGCATAGCACCTTAACCCAATAGTTTGGACGCCATTGGGGCTAATGGCGGGTTTGGCAGGGGTCCCCTAATTGATTATGGCAAACGACGCCAAACGCTAATGTATGTAGTCTCTCCGTAGGTAATGATAGTAAATCGAAACTAATAATTCTGATCTTGCATATCTTACAACTCGTGCTGTGATGGTTGTACTACTGCTGGCTCAGGTGATGTTTGTACGATTAGATGCATTGTGTTTCAGGAACAAAGACTGTCAGTAAGTCAGATGTCCCTCATTCACATACTTCCAAGTTGCCTAAATTGAGGCAGATGTGACCCTGGAACTACCTTGATTCCTCCTGGTGATTCTGCGTGGAAATACCACTCATCATAATATTTCAATCTAGTCAAAATTGTTCGCATGTGACTTCCGAAGTACTGCTCCAGTAGTGGAGTCTGGATATTTCTTTAGCGACCATGACTGTCGTCAGATTTATGCTTGTTCGCCCGCCATACGCCTCTTCCTTCTGTGGGCCACAGCAAAGAAATGTTTTCACAGGCAGTTTATGCGAAGCATTCAGACTAGGTCTGGAGACCCAATATGTCGATATAATAATAAGCCTTGGGCATGTTAACCTGGTGTTCCATGCTAGAATAGGTACATCAGCCGACCGGCGACAGGGAATCCCAAGGTCCCGGCCCCAGGAGGATTCAAAGACTCGCCCCCAATGGAAGAAATTTAAACCCCTCACCCTTTACATCCAACATGTCCGAGGTCTAGTCTACTTGACTGCAAGACTTGCCGAGCGGTAACTGTAAAGTAAGCTTATATGACATGTTGTCCCACTGATTGATATGATCATCACCTGCTATTGGCCCCAGTACGAGAAGGATCGAGGAGTGAATCACTTATCCAATCATCTCGGAAGGTTCTCGGATCTCGGTGACCGCCGTCGTACTCGAGAAGGAAGCGGTTTGGAGGTAGTTTCTTGACATAAAAGGCAGCAGATATCCTGCACAAACTATCTCACCATTCTGACCACAAAACATCTTTTCATAACATCCATCCTCTCACACAACACCAAAATGAAGTTCTTGTCCGTCACCTTCGCCCTCTTCTCAGCCTCTGTTGCCATGGCTGCTGTTCTTCCCGAGCCCGAGATCCCGGGCAAACTAGTCACACGCGAGGATTTTGAGCTTGCCATTCGCCAAGCTGGCTGCTCTGCTTGTGTTCAAGGTATCCGATGCTGCAACGGTTCTTGCATGCGCGGCTGCTAAGTCAGTGTTTTCTGGGTATGCCCAAGTATAACCTACCCCTCTATGCAATGTACTAATGATGCTTCCCCACAGAAGTATGGTGCAAGTAGCAGGAAGCTGAGGAGGGAATTATATTCGATATATACATTTTGTATAAAAAGCTCCCCGTTGAATAGCCCTAGTCCCTCAAAACAAATAGCCATGAATTCATGTTGCGAGTGAAATGATTTAGTTTCGAATACTGGTTTCGATCTAATGTTGTTATTAGCCACTACATGCTCTTCTGGATTGAGTCAAACGAACGTGATAGACTATATCGTAACCAGTGCCTGTTGCTGGAAAGACTCAACGATCTGCCTCAATCTCGTCGCGTGTGTCCTTGTTATTGGCAGTATTAACCTCGGTCGTTGTGCCAATGAACCGATAAAGAGCCCCATTTCCCTTCTGAGGCTTTCCAGCTTCGCTATCCTTGGTTGGGGTAGAAGGCGGCAAGAGAGGTACACTTGAAAGGAATGAAAGAAGTGTATCGAGAAAACCCATTTTGTGTACGCCTGTTTTTTGGTTGGGGATTAAAGTGTTTTTATCGTCTGGAGAACAGGAGCGGAGTAAGAGTGAAGGTTTGTTCTGAAAGGGCGTAACCAACACGAAGTTAGGCAGAAGCAAATGCCTGTTGGTTGTTCACGTGCAACTTGATTTCGCTGAAGTTGGTTAGGACAGCAAAATAGACGCGCTCACTCCTGGCAAGATCGAATTGTAGACCGGATTGTACAGAATCAGGGTGTATGTATAACCACTAAATAATAGTTATCATCTTTTCGTCTTTATCGATCTGCGCCTCTTCAGCCACTTCACTGTACGTTCCAACTCTTAAGAACTGTCCTGGGCTAGCCGTTTTCTCCAGGGCTAAACAATAGTTGTGAAATCCATCCGAACCCAACTCGAAAAGAAATACTTCCAAGACAGGCGGTCTATCAAACTTGACACGTGTGGAAACGCCATGCGGGAAGAAAGGCCATGGCGTATCATCTGGCGAAACAGGTCTGCACGAAATCAGCCCGCGAATACGGATTTGGCCGCTCTTGACGGGACCAGATGGCAGGTTCGGGTCAGCAAGATCGATATTGGTGCTGAAAACTGTGGATGTTGGCTTAAATTTCTCCATTTGCCAATTTATAGACCTTGGGGTTGTAGTCCAAGACCACGAAGGCCCTTTCAGTCTACAAGAATCTTGACATTTATCACCCAAGGATGACCAGAGTAGACTCACGGGTAGATCTGGTCTCCATAGACCTGCCATGTAATCCGATGCAGTAAGCCTCTGACTGCTGCCAGCGAAACACTCAGCCACAGCCGCAATAGCAATCGGCCTGTCCTCGAGTTCGTTCAGATTGCGACAAGAATAATCATGGACAACAGAGCCCCGATCACGTTTTCTGGGCCCTTTTAGAAATTCAAAGGATCTGTATCTATCATACTCCTCTTCTTGCGAGACGCACCAGTCCATACAAAGACAGTGCCACTCCATAGCGTGTGTGGTGAAGCTGAGAATTCGACGTGAAAGAAACTGCTCCTGAAACGTCCACCCTCGACTATCGATGGGCTCTAAGACAAGCCTCTTTTCGTCTATGAAGGGTTCTGGTGCCAGCTGGGCAATATCTTATATGTTGCCGACATGTACTGGAAGGGCGATGGCAGGCTTGTAAGGTTTTCGATCTTGTAGAAAACCTTCTGTGGATGAAGATGCGTATGAAGCAGCAATTGTGAGGACTGTACCTCTGTATGTACCTGCTATTTTGCGTAACTTTCGACTTTTATTGGAATCTACGCCGCCTTGCGCATCTTTGTTGCTGCTTTGGATGATGTGTAGCGAATCTACCCATAGATAACGGATGTGTATTTCTTGATATACGTGAACAGTATTGCGAATAGTTGAAGGTAGGGATTTAAGCTTGATTTGTTGATAATGGTCTAGAATGTTGAGTTTTGTTGTTTGGGTGTCTTGAGGTCTGCCTTAGCAGTATGATAAGGCCGCCCAGGTCAGGTTGTCGATGGATGCCGTGTTAACTAATCTTAGTGTATTTGGATTAACATCCAGTAACCGAGAAGGCGGTGTTCCAGATTGTTTGCATTTATTCTTGTTAATAGCCTCTTACTTTTACTCCTTAAAAGTATAAAATACTTTCTCTTAACCTTGTTTCCTTTGCTGCATACTATGGCATAATAGATATAGTAGCCGGGCTCCTACCTCTATACACTACTACTAGCGCGCAAGACACTTTGGCTATTCCTCTTTATCTTTCTCTCCTTAATAATAAAAGCAAGATAGCCAAACTTTTACTCTCTAAAGGGGCTAACCAACGTGGAAAAGACTGTACAAATGGTCTACATACTGCAGCCAAAGCAGGGCTTTAGAATATGATTTCGGATTTTATTGTTTGATGGAAGATACCTGCGGATTGTGTCGATGCATATGGTGCTACACCAATCATATATGCTCTCTACCTGATGATTTGAGGGCAAAAGAAAGCGAAGTCTTTGGCGCGATCAAACGATCGAACCAGTCGGTCAGGATCTCGTGGAAGTAGAACCAGATGATATCGATGGCCACAAGGATGAAAGTGCCGATGATCAGTTTGATTTGAAGGCTGTTCAACGCCATAGTGTGATGATATAAGTTGAGGTGTGATTGATGTGTGAGGGTAAAGATGTAGGATGGAGTATGTTGATGATGAGGGGAAGGTAGCGTAGGCGATTGATGTTGCGGGAAGAAAGAGCACAGGAACAAAAGGGAAGGAGGGAGGCATTATATACCCAGCCAAAACCTTGTCTTTAGGCAGGGAAAAAAAGAAGGTTCCGTGGAAGCAGAGAATTTCTGATGTTTTGCTGGAAGTGTAAGGGCATTGAGAAAAGCTAGTCTGATGGATGACTAGCTAAGTTTTCTCTTTTGAAAGTCACGTCTCTTAACGCGTACAGGTTAAATCAACACAACGAATAATGGCACAGCTATCTGATGGATCAGGAGATGAGATCTATCCAAGGTTTTTGGAGGTCAGTCATCAAGTGGTACAGTTCAGATCAACACAATTCAGGAGATGAGATGAGAGGAAGGTTGCCCACCACTGTAACCTTGTTCGAGTGAGTCGTCCGAGAGCGAAAAACGAATCACATGTTGGGTTGTTCTGGTCAGGTTCCAGCCGAGTGAAGAGAAACGAACACCTACATGATCGATGTTTGACTTGGGATTGATTTACATACAGTGGATAGTTCCTGCCATTCTGGATTAGCATTTGAGTCATTGGTTCGATGCACTTCAAGCTTAGAGAGGGCGATTGGGTTATCTCGCGGGGCGGGCCGACGATGACCCACGTTTCCCGATACGGCGACCAACGTCCTCCTCGACGATTTCGCCACAACTGTCTCTAGTCAAACGGCCAGACAGGACAGTTCCATGAAATCATGGTCCAATAGATGAAAAAGATCATTCACATTGAAGTATGCAAGAGTAGGTTATCAAATTATTGATCTATTGGGTATATGCAGATACTCGTATCTGACTGACATAGAACTGATCATGAAACTATCGCTACCTTTCTCATCAACCACCACCCTTTCCAACGCTCATAACGCATTAACTAGACTATTATTTATGGCATTTACCACTCAGCACCGGGCAGAGCAATCTCAGTTCCCTTGAAAGAACCGGAAACCTTGCCAAGTTCGAGGGCAGCGTTGATGACACCACCGAAACCTTCACCGGCGATCAAACCGGCAGCGATGGCAAAGGCGTACATCTCAAAGTGGTTGTTGAACCACTTGCGCCACCACCAAGCGGTGATAGAGCCGAAGAGAATGGCGTTGGCGTAGCCAGAGTCGGGTCCAAGAACCCAGGCGACTCCGACGGACATCCAGTTGGGGAGCCAGTCACGGTACTTCTCACGGGAACCGACGAGCCAGAAGTGCTTGACGATAGCCTGGACAGCGCAGAGGATACCCATAGCGATGGAGAAGTAGGCGGAAGACTTGGGGATGGGAATGCTGGGCATGGTGACAGCGGTGGCAACAGCCTGCCAAGCAGCGACGGAGGGAGCAGCGAAGGGGCAGATATCAGCGGGGTCGTCGCTGGGCTTGAAGACACAAGGGTAGGCAGACATGAACAGAACGAAGATACCAGGGGCAAGGAAGACGGAGACGAGAGTTCCCATAGCCTGGGCGTAGAACTGCAGCTTGGGGGGAGTCTTGAGGAGGAAACCAACTCGGAAGTCGCTGACAAGAGAGTTGGCGACATCGGCAGTACCGGAGGCAATGTTACCGGCGACAAGGTTGATTCGCTGGGCGGACTTGACGTCGAAGTGACCCTTGGTGATACCACCGTAGACAAGCTGGGAAGCCTTGGCAGAGGCAGTGAGGGGAGCACAGTCAGTGACGGCACCTCCGTAGATGGACATGAAAGCGAAGACGACGCCAAGGATACAGGCGAGGAGGGCAAGACCAGCGTTCATGTGGAACTGGACCTCGGTGACGATCATGGCGAGGATGAGAGCAACAGTGGTACCAGTGACCCAGACCCAGGTAGGGACTTGGTCCTGAGCAGAAGCGAAATCCTCAACACCACCATCGGCGTCAGCCTTGGCGGCCTGCTTGGCGAACCAAGAGTTGTGAGTGCCACGAGCGACGAGGCGGTTGTTGATGGAGCGAGCAGACTCGTGGACGGCAAACTTGAAACCATCGTAGACGACCTTTCCGTGGAGGAAGAACTCAATAAGAGAGTAGACCATGAGAACCATGACACCGGGCCAGAGCATCCAGTATCGGGGAGAGGGAACGTAGTCAGGGTCGTCGACACCGGTCATAACGCTGAATCGAGTGATGCCTTCCCACTTGCCCTCACCAACCTGGATACCGATGCACTCGCCGTAGTGAACCAGAAGAGGACCGATAAGACCCCAGGCAACAACGGTACCACCCCACCAAGAGAAGGCAGCGTTGAGACCGACGAGGATACCAGATCCGAAGAAAGCGGGTGTAAGCTGGATGTACCAACCCCAGTTCTCAGGCTCAAGCAGACCAGTGGCAGTGTATCCAGACCAAGCGTAGAACCAGGTGAAGATGTGCCAGTTGTGAAGAATACCATCAGCGTACTGTCCAACACAGATGATGAGCAGGGCAATGATGAAAGCAATACCAAGAGACTTGATCTTGCGGATAGCATCATTAGCACCGGATCCAACAGCGTGCATAGATCGGATAGTCATGGCGGTGGCAGTAGGAGTGGGGAACACAAGGTTAAGCTCGCGAGCGACATTGATGATGAAGAATCGTCGGAGAGGAACAGCAGCGAAGAGACCGAAGAAGGCGCAGACGAGAGTGATGGTGAGAATACGGCCGAAATCCTTCTTGGGGTCGTCGGAGAGAAGGTCGAGACGGTACATGGCGGGCAGACCGGCGACGAAGACTCCGGACATACCACCGGCTCCGGTGGCGGCGGCTTGGACGATGGAGTTTTCTTGGGGTCCGAATTTGCCTCCGAGCATGGGGATGTTGGGGAGGGCTTTTGTGAGCATGAGGATGAAGCCGTATCCGAAGATGGCGCCGAACATGGTAGCGGGGAAAGTGAAACCAGTCTTGAGACCTGCAAATCGTTAGCACCCACATCACAAGCATTGTATTAGATTAGATGTAGGGGTAGGCTTACCCAGGTAGACGTTGGAAGCGTTGACAAGAGAACCAAGAACGATACCGACAATGACGGCACGGGCAGTCAAAGGGTTAGGCTCGTATTCGACACCCTTAGCAGGAGGGAAACTGGAGAACAAGTCGGTGATGCGCTCATCCTCGCTATCAGCCTCGGACTTGAGGTCCATGTCGATGTTGTGAGGCTCCTTTTCATCGTAGCCAGGCTGGAGGGTGTCCGCGGGGACACGGTCCGGGACGACAGTTTCGGCGACCATTTTGGCTTGATTGGATGATTCAGTTCAATACTTGAATCGTTGATCCCCAAAGGAAAGCTGGCTGGTAGAAACAGGAGTCTCAAGAGATGAGCGTGGGTTGTGGGATATTTATCTATGTCGCAGTCGCAGTGTCCATACTCTTTCGGGAGGCGGTTTCAAAAGTGCCACCATCGAATCAATCCTCGGTACACGACTTCCCAAAAAAGCAAGAGATACAAACGATCCTTTTTTTGACCACAATCGTTACAAAGATTGGCGACGCCAGTCTTATCTGTGGCTGTCTAACCGGATTGGAGCAAAAGCAGCTGCCCGAAATGGCAGTGAACTTTTGTTTACATGGATGATGGGGATCCACCCCCAGAGAGAGGGCAGGCGGGTGGCACCGAGAAGGATAAACGGGCAGAGAGGGAGGAGGTAACGCCACTGATTAATGGGTGCAAGGTTTATGGTTATCTTGATGGTTACTTGATGCATAATTGGTGGTTATTAATTGGGCGATCAATTGGGTCACATCAATTGTGGTGGTTAATTGGTGCGACTACAACACTACCTCTATTCCAATACAGTAGAGTCTACGCCCAGGCACCTAAGATCTCTTGACCTTTTTTCGCCAAGTAGCCAAGATAAATTACTCCAAAAACATCACGCAATCCCCCAAACAAAAGATCTAGACCTATATGACTCTTATAAAATCTCCTGATTAATGTCCGATAACGCAGCTCTTGAATCTCAACCCCATATCATGTTGTCCATGTTATTACAGCGCTGTATCAGAACCAACAACAGCCTAAACCCAAAACAGTGTCTGTGTCCGCGCAGGGTTGACCATTCTCGGGGAACCTTTGTTGCGCTTGGCATTGGCCCTGCGGGGACCCTTTGTTTAGTGTTGGAGTAAAGGAAGGAAGGGCCTTTTTGTTAGGGCAGCTGGGTTATCTCCAACGGAACGGATAACGGATGCGATATGTGGGGCTCTTTGTTGGTTCCGACAGCGGAATAGGTAGGATTGTCGTTTAGATAACAAGATACAAATCTGGTGTTTTTAATCATGGTCTTGGGTCACTGTCATACAGAACGTCACGAGATGTCACAACGTCATGGATATTCCACACTTTATACTACCTACACCTAATTAACTGAATGGCTCATTAATTACTTGATGTCTTTCTGTACTCTGTACAATGCATCTGATCCTCCCCCGCATTAAACTGACATCCCTTGGCAGGGCCCTAAATTCCGCACCCATGTGCCGAGGTCAGTACTGCCAAGGACAAGTGCTGTGCTATCCCTTTCCCAGCGGGACTTTGTGTAGGAATCAAATCACACGAGCGGCTACAAGACGGACTTTTGTCAAATCCACTATACCTGTTTTCGCATCTGCCGTCTAACGCGCCCTGTTTTGTACAACCAACGACCCATAGTGGACGATTTCCGCGATCGTGATGATTAATTACTGTATCTCAGCTGCAGGAATCTGGGGGCAATCGTTACGTGATGCTTGCCTCTTGAACGTCGGGATGTGAATGCAACCTCATGCAATTGATGTCCGTTCACCATCGTTGTAGATCTGTTTGTTCTGGAAGTCGCTGAAATCCGAAAATTAATTAAATGGAGAAATTGATCAGCGAACCTGCCACCATCATGGATATCTCGGCCATGGGCCAAGACTGGGGCGATATGCACAATTGGATTGACATTTGATGGGTATCTACCAAGGGCGCGATGGGCTATCAGCCGTTTGCCACGCGAGAGGAGGATATCTATTTTGGAAGGATCCAAGGATAATACCAGGATCATGATCCCTGTTGATTGCTACTATGATTAATGGTCTAGATTTAAGTTAGTAAGCTTATACTGTATTTTCGGATTGAGACGTCGCGTGGACTCAAGGGTAAGTAAGTTTCATTTTTTGTGATAATCACAGAGATTTGACTACAACAAATGATTTCTAGGCTGGAAAAATAATTGGACTTTTAGCATCAATACAGGGTAGAGTGTTGTTTTGTTGGTCCTCTTAGGTGGTTGGGCTCGTAAAGCAGAGCCAACATCGAAATTCCATTGCCACTCCTTGGTCGAGCCAACACGGCAACATTTCTCGATCATCCCAACTTCCTCTTCTTGCATCCCGTTTCAGCTCCTTCACATGCCATGCACGCGACCCAATTTCATCCTGTATCACGCAAAAGTCCACTCTCGCCCCTATCAACCCCATATCAATTGCTTCCTAAAGTAGTCTGGTCCAATTTTACCCCAGCCTGTCAAAGGTTCCTGGGGGAGCTTCCATTTCGGGGCACACCTCGGTGACCTCGCGTTTTGCCCCACTAGACTCCAGATGGGATGGGCTGGGTAGATCGATATGCGACGTTACTGATGATCTATGCATGTTTGGACATCTCGTCGTACGTTGATAGGCTGGTGTTTTGATACTGTAGGGCAGGAGGCGAACGGTTTGAAGCGGGCCTTGATAAACCGATTTGATCAAGAATCCTTTTATTGCCACAGAAGCTCCCGGTGTGTTGGGTCAGGGACTGCGGCGTAGGGTTTCACCAAGGTTGGGCTGTTTGACCTTCCGGATCTTGTTAGTTGTTACTTATCTGGGTGTTGGACCTTTGTTAGGGAGCGGAGAACGTGACATAACGACGGATATCTAAGCGCTTTAGGATTTCTGTTCCTTCCACCTCAGTTGGTGATGTTTCCTTTTGAGAAGATGGTCCTTCATAGTAAACGGACAGAAACACCAGAGCGACAAACACAGATTCTGGCTAGATATTTCCTTTCATTGGGTTATGTTTGCTGGGACATTGGCGACGATAACTGACGAATGACTGATAAGTGTTATCCAGATAAGCCTTGCACCATCTCGATCAAAGCATGTTTGAAGGAAGCAAGTGCTTACTCTTTCTTCTGGAACAAACAGTCTTATCTAGCGCCTCCTTATTTCCTGAACGCTCGATACCGTAATTCTCACGATAACAGGTGCATATCTCCAAACCAACGCCACCGACGATTCCATCGCGCCACCAAGCCACACCCGCCTCCACGATCTCTCCCGATCTACCTCACTTACGCCTCCAGCCCAAGCCCCCCAAAAACAACACTCTTACAACGCTCCAAATACTCCTTCACATCCTCCTCCGTATGCCAAGCATCGTTATACGCCGCACTCAACTCCATCTCGCCCCGAAACGTTCCCAAGAATAATCCAAGTCCATTTCCAAGCTCTTCACCAGTAACCCACGGATTCTTTGCGCCGAAAGCCTTGGTCTCGGGTGCTATGATACTTTCGACGCGTCCCATACTCGAGATTGATACTGAGGGATGTGCTTTTGGCGGGGGAATTGGTAAAGGATGGGGGGATGCGGGAAGAGTGGGAGTTAGGTTGGAGAACACCGTTGGAGCGAGGATGTAGAACTCCTCATCTTGTTTGACGGCGAGATAAAAGTCCTTGATAGTCTGTAAGACGTTGAGGAATTCTTCACGGTCGAGCGCGTGGTTCTGGTGGAGATCCATATCTACCACAAGACTCTGCCCCGAGACAGAATGATACACAGCAGCTGGATGCCTCGTAGAACTAAACGGCTCAGAGCAATTCGATCGCTCATTCTGGAGGATGTAGTTGATATACCGCACCTTCTTGGTCTCAGCGGGTTTATCTTGAAGATCGCGCATGACGATGGCTGCTGCTGCGTGGAAGACATGTGTTGGTGTTGCTTTAACGTTTTTACAAGCAGCTAGCAACTGTGAAGTTTCTTCCTCTGTAAGGGTAAAAGCCACGCGCTGATGACGACCTGGAACAGTCTCGCCTTTGCGATAAGGAAGAGCGAGAACCTCGACGTTGGGATCGGATGCCACTGCTTCTTTCTGAGCGGCCATTGCATCCAATCTGTCGATTTGATCTTGTGAAAGCTTGTCGGGGATGTTGGCAGCGACACGATAAGAAGGACTCAAGTTTGAGGTCTCACTCCCGTCAAGAACAGGAGGTTCGTAAGCATCGCCCCTTTCGTAAGCTTCTGCAGCGAGAGCGATGAAGTTGTTCAGAAGCATGAGTGTTCCAATACCATCGATGATGTCGTGCGGAGAGCGAAAGACAAGATCTCTTCGAACAACTCCTTCTTCGGTAGGAGGATGAAGGACGAACATGGTTGGGATCTTAGGTGCTGGTGGATCTGAGTTTGCAAACTCATTTCCTGTCTGACCAGTAGTGATATGAACGAGGGTCTTCTCGACCCAAGCAATCTTCTCATCTTCTGTATTGTATGTCTTCATCCATTCTCCCTTTGTGTCTTGGGTAGCTTGAGAAGCTAGTGTAGGGTGATTGTATCGCGAGGCAAGCCATGCTTTGCGCAAAGCTTCGTCAACTTCGTGCTTAGAATGGTTTGAGGACTTGATGGACAGGGAGATGTGGCCTGTTATTCCAAAGAACATACGACCGCTGGCCTCGTAGAGAATCACCATTGATGTGTAGAATTGCTCGAGTTCGTCGAGGGGACGTTGCCAGACTCCGGGCTGGGACTGACGCCAGCTGTAATCTTTGGGAGAGGTCATATTGACTTGGTTCGGCAAAGTTCGATATGTAAGTCTGATAGAAAAACAAAAAGAGAAACGATGGAATTTTGAGTTCTCTCAGTGACGGCGTCGTGTTGATATACCTTCTTCTCAATCTACGTCGAGATGATCTTGCTCCGCTCTCGGAGTTTCGGCCCGTCTCCCGGCCGTGCATTTTCATCATAGTCGTCCAATCTTGTTGTTTTAAATGCTAAACCAAGGTAAAACCAAGGGTAATTGAGATCATAATCCCGATATTTGGACTAGGCGTTGTAATAGCATTTCTTGAAGCCAATGAGATGAAGTACGAAGTCTTGGCTGGAGTCAATGGCGGGTGGACGCTTGGCCCAGAATGGTAATACAACCAACCAGCAGACATCACGACTACAAACAGCACAGGACGTCGACCGAAAAAGATATTGATATCATTGCGATTTACATCCACCATCTAATTAAAAACACCATATCCAACCCTACTCCTTAATCCTGTAGTCCTTCTTCGCACAAGGCAACAACACATTCCTAGCAGCCCTCCCCATCATCTTCTGCCCCAACTTCTTCCCCCTCGCCTGATACTCCTTGGAGTCATTAACATGCGGAAACGGTACATCCGGAACCTCTTTTCCCAAAAATGCACAAAGTGGCTCCCATCCCTGCGTCAACTGAAAATCCAAAAGTTGTTCCTGAGATACATTCTCACGAATCAGAGCGTTGTGCCGCACGTAAGCATCCTTCATGTGATCAACAGTATCATTCGGATCTGGTGCACCTGTCCAGCCTTGATGCATTTTATAACTCGCTTTCGCACTCTCCATACCCGACAAATCGCCAATTTTGATAGCGAATTTCCTCATACGTGGATTTTGCGCGGGTTCGAAAATTGGGAGGGCGCTCTTGTACCATTTCTCAATATCGCGCTCTACAAAGATGACCTTCGCATCAGGGTAGGCTTTGATAAGCGATTCAGCGAATAGAGAGCCAATGTCAGATACAGCATCGTACTCGGAGAATATTTCATCCCAGTCCGATCGACCGAATCCTTTGCCGTTGTAGGTTGCAATGTTTGGGTATGTTGCATCGGCAGCGCGGTCGAGAAGGGGCCATTGCCATTGCATGTCGTCGCGTTCGCAAGCCTCCCAGCCGTGATGAACATTTGTGTAGCCTAGAATTTCGAGGGCTTTCATTAGGGAGGCTGTGCCTGTTCTTATGGCGCCTAGACAGAGAATTGGGGGTGGTCGCGCCACTTTTTCTGACTGGGATGTTGTTTCTGGTGATGCAGCCATTGTGTTGGTACCGGTAGTTGCCATGATGTTTAGATGAAGCGATTGAGCGATTGAAGTGTGAAGAAACACAATCAAGGGCAGAAGTTGTTTTAATAAATGTTCAAAGAATTGGATCCTTGCATGAAAAATTCAGATGATTGTCATTTCCCAAGAGGATCTAAGAGGGCGCAGCGTAAGCAAACATTCCTTTTCAAGGTTGACCCTTGCTTTTGCCAGATGGACGAGACATACCTAAAATTGGGACGAATCCTTCGCTTATCTTTGCAGAGATTGTTGCAATTGTAAGCCTTAAAAATCAGATTAAGAATCTTGGCAAGGCTTTCTAGTATTTTTAATTCGCGATTGTTCAACTTGGAGATGATTGGAAATTTCTGGTGTTGATTAATGGAACCCGAGCTGTAGTGAGTGGTTGGTGTCGCACTTGTCCCATACTGGCACAGCAAGAGAGATAGCTATCAAGGCGAGAGGAAGACAAACGATGGACTCTCGAACTACCTCAGTAACTTGGTTTAATTAGTATTCATTGTTTTATTACCCCTCAGGCCCCTCAAGATCATCCAGTCTTGTCAATGAAGATCTGGCGCTTAACTAAAGCACTAGAGCTGACGGATCGTCATGAGTAGCGCTGTCTGACGGAGCCATCCGACGACGATCAATAAGGACCAAGCGACAAGTAATCAACTCTCAAATTAATTCAATTATCGAAACAAAAGTCCTCTGTATCTCTACCATCACTCAATCTATGACTCTACTTGTGCAAAATAACCTCAACAGGCCAAGCCAACAAATCCTCCCACGTAGACCCCCTAACCTTTTCAACAATAGCAACAATAAGCGTCTCAGCCCAATTCTCAAAAAACCAATACTCCGACTCTCCCCAGTATAGCAGAATATCATAATACGCCAGAATAACCAACGCTAAAGGATGGCCAGATACAGCTAAATCCAAGAAATCTCGCGAGACTTTCATAGGCCATGAGAAAATTACTCGTAACTCTGGGGGTGACGCTTTGTTCAGATTTGCTAATGCGTCGTTCACACTTGCTGTGATTGCTTCGATGGCAGATGTGAGGGCTGCGCGACATTGATCTTCCATGAAATCAGAGGATATTCGTTGGGCGAGTTCAGGTAATCTTGCGCTTAAGCCACGGAGGAGATAACTCGTCGTATGCAGATTTGTCGTTTCGCAGAAAAGTTCTTTTAAAGGTCCGTTTATGAGACCTTCTGCCCCTGGTGAATTCAGCACTGCTTCCATCCCGTTTACCAGACTGAAAATCTCCATTAGACTCTGAACAGGCAATGAACATCCATGGCTCCTAAAATCATCGCAGTTGGGAAACGCGGCGAATTTATTCACCACGATGAATGTCGTACTGGCGTATAGTGCATGACAGTTTTGGGAAGTCACTTGTTCGGACAGAGCTTCTCTTATGCCGCGAATAGAAGAGTTGATATGCTTGGATGCTTGAAGAAGATAAAACTGTCGACGTTCAGGATGTAAATGTGCAAGATGATATCCCGAAAACGCAAGAATTTGTCGTAAGAAGAATGGATACGATAACGCTTCTTGCGGCATATGCTGTTGAAACGTCGCCGTCGTAGCCTCAGAGAACATCATAGTCTTATACGTGACAGTCGTATAATGCAGCATCAACTCAGCGGTAGAAACCCAGCAGTCCGGCTCATCCAACGGATTCGAGAATAAAGAACCTGATACTAGCGACGCAGGACTAGGCGCGGATAAGCTCGGATTTGGCGGACGTAGAGATCTATGCTGATACTCTGATTCAGAATGTTCAAGACTGCAGGCAACTTTATGCCTAACACATGCTGAACACGGAACTTCCTCATCGCACTGATAATCGTTAGTGGTAGTGATGACGAGTCAGAAGGAGAAAGTTTAATGACAAACCTTGACTCGCCGCTTTTTGCAGCGTATGCATCCGTTTCGGGACTTTTTGTACCCCACGCGAGTGGACTTTGACTGGTCGTCCATTTGGTACCGGTGCGTTGGGACTCGAGTGGGAATGGTATGTTCGCACTCGTTGCGAGAAAGGTTGGGAATTTTGGAGGGAGGATGTTGACGGAGAGTTGGAAAGACCCGATCCCGAGCTTATGACGAATGCGAAACCGAGGTCCATTGACCAATTGGAATGAAATGAAGGGGTTTATAAATGGGGCTTCCCGAAACGCCATTTGCATGATGCTTGCTTACAGTTCACTTGGCATAAGATAAGATATGAATTGGTGATTGAACAGGGTGTTTTATTTACATCTGCTTATTCTAGAATATACAAAGAAGACTTCAAGATCCATCAAATACTAACTACCATCTAGTACATGGATCGTCGAAAGTGCATAGAGCGACGAGCAGCCCGAGCAGCTCGCTTACACTTGACACCCTTAGAAGGCGTAGGAACAGGCGTAGGAGCAGAAATAGGGTCAGGGATAGTAGAGTTACTTCCACCACCAACAACCTTGAGAGCAGCAATCTTCTCAGCCGCATGCTCAGCACCAATCATGATAATAGCCTGGGTGTTACCAGTAGGCAGATCAGGATGGAAACTAGCATCAACAACGAAAAGGTTATCAGTGCCGTAAACCTTGGTGTTGAGATCAACGACTGCACTACCGTTCGCCTTGCGGCCGTCGTCGGTGCCCATCTTGGCGCTGCCCATCCAGTGATCGCCGCTGATCATCTTGGTGGAGAGGATGTCCTCCACGGTGGCGCCGGGGGTGATGTAGGAGATGGTGGAGTTGCTGCCGTTGGTGAGGTCGAGCCAGTACTGGACGAAATCGCCCATGGCCTTGCGATCCTCTTGGTCGATGAGCCAGGGCTTGGTCTTCAGGAGAGTGTTTCCACCGGCAGCGATGCCGAGCTCACCAACGGTGGAAGTTCCGTGGGTGAGGAATGTACGGACGGTAATAACGCCGTCAGCCATGGCAGAAGCGGTACCCTGGAGGTAACGAGTGCGACCATCAGCACCCTTGGCAGATGTCCAAAGGTGCATGCGCTGAGCAGCCTGAGTGATGGGACCGGAACCTTGCATGTAAAGATCCAAGTCAGAAGCGACAGGCTTAGTAGCAATGTCATTGAACTTGTAAGCAGTAAAGTTGGTCTTAGGCTTAAACTGAAGAACAACCTGAGCATGATCCTGAAGATGATGTCCAACAGGAAGATCAATGGTGTCAGCAGGGAGGGTAACACCAGTACGAGAAGAACCCTCCTTGACAATAGCAAGAGCATCAGACTTGCCAATACCAGCATTCCAGAGAAGACGGGGAGTAGACATGGCACCCGCAGCAAGAATGACCTTACCACCAGCCTTGACATTGATGATCTGCTTGCTTCCGTCTGCGGCTTGAGTAAGAACACCGGTGATCATGCTTCCCTTGCGGATAGGCTGGATAACCTTGGTCTCAAGCTTGAGAGTAAAGTTAGGAAGGGCCTTGGCGAAGGGCATGTAAGTGCGCGCAGGACCAGCACGCATGTTGTCCTTGATAGACCAAGAGCAACGAGAGTAAACCTCGTGCTTCTCGTTAGGAGACTCGATAGAGTCAACTTCCTTCCAGCCCTTGCCGCTGAGGTACTTCTCGAGGACCTTGAAGGTCATGTCATCGTAGTACTTTCCATCGTCAGAGGGAAGAGTAGTTCCAGGGTTACGTTCGTAGAGACGGTCAGCGGCGGCAGAGACATCGTTCCAGCTCCAGCCTTGAGGCCAGCGTTGGAAGTCGCGTTCGGGTGGGTGGATGAAGTTCAGGCCGTTGATGGAAGATGAGCCGCCGAGGAGACAGCCTGCCGTGGAGGCGGTGTCGCTGCAGAACTTGGTGCCGGCCATGCTGGTCATGCTGCTTCCAAGGGCAGGAATGTCGTAGGGGGTGAGGGTGTTGTTCCAGGGGAGTGCTTGAGCGGTGTTGCCGAGAGCGACGGTGTTGGCTGGGCCGCGCTCGATGAGAAGAGTGCTAAGACCCTTCTCGGCAAGACGTTCAGCAGCAATGATACCAGCGGGACCACCACCGACGACGATGACATCGTAGGTGATGTTGGAAGTGGTAGGAGGGATAGTAGAGTTTCCAGGAACAGGGACAGTGCCGTTACCGCCGGTGGGAGGAGCACTAATAGTCTCCTTGGCCATAGCAGCCCAATCCGCAAACTTGGCAGACGCAGCACCCTCGATATCGAAACCAAACTGACCAAAGCCAGCGCCATGGTACGAAAGAACAGCCTGAGGATCCGCAGGAGCATCAACAGCAATAGAAGACCAAGCATATCCCAAAACAGGGCTCTCGTTCAACAAACTAGTAACCTTCTCCTCCACACACCCCTCACAGAGGAAAGTATACGAAACATGCGTACTGTTAACGAACGTACCCTCAGGAATAGGCGTCGCCTTAACAGTAGAGTTAGTATACTCCTCAGGATTAGCATACGAGCTAGCCATGCGGAAGCTAGTAACGATATCATCCCCGTTGGGGTATGCGACGAAGAGCATACCACCAACCATACCACCACGGAAAGAAATAGCACCCCATCCAGCACCCTTCTCAGCGGGAAAGACCATTTGGGCGATGAGGTCCTTTCCGAGGGTTTCGGGGACGGCGAAGCCTACGGAGTAGTCATCGTCGACGAAGCGCTGGAAGTCGATGCCTGTTTTGGGGTCGGTGTAGGCAGATGATCGAATTCCTTGGGCAGAGGCGAGACCCAGGAGGCCTGCCATGGTAGAGAGTGTGAAACGCATGTTGGAAGTGAATGAATGTGGTAGACCGCCAGGGTCGTTAAAGAAAGGATACCGCTTGCGGTAGAGGAGAGAAAGACACCGGGCTTGCGGTGGAAAGAATGACAGAAGCGTGGCTTGAGGAGAAAGACTACATTGAGAGGTGGGATGTGATATATATTAATGAGTGCTATCTGGCTTTGCTATTCTCGCATACGATTGCATGCTTGATGGATGACGATCACATGCAGGAGACCTTTAATATCCCGGACGTTAACTACTTTCAGCCAACATACGTATGTTTCTCCGGCACAAATTACCTTTGACAGGAGGATTTACCAGGATTCAACTTTCTCAAACTGGTACTGTTTCTAAAATACGTGATCAAGAACAGAGTGATAACATCTCGCTTCCCTGGGTGGATCATGCCAACCCTGGTCAGTTGGAAGCGCACCAACGATAACAAAGGTGCCGTTTCAAATGGCAGGTTTCTGATTGGCGGATGTTTTTCGTTCCTGAATGTTAAAGTTGAGGCTCGAATTTTGTTTCGGGAAGGATTTTATTAAGGGTGAGGGGAGGCTCTGTGGAAAAGCAATGTGAGGGAATTGTGATGGAAGGATTGGTTGATTGGTGAGGGAGCGCTTGATAGGAGAGCATGTTTCGAATTAATTGACTTAAGCTTTTGGTCTAGACCTTATCGCTCTGGCATGCGAGATCAAATCATTTGTCTTTCCAGAAGATCTCAACCCATGCCATTATTGTCTGCAATCTTAGCTCAAGATCGAAATTGAACCAAGACAACTACCGATGCAAGTAGCACATGCAATATCATCACCACGTGGGGGTCGCGTCAAGTAACAATCAGATGTACTTAATTATCGTCAAAACTCATGATATCAAATCCCTCGCCAAGCACAGGACAAGACGAAAAACAAGCTTTACCCCCTCAATCCGGAAACCATTCCCTTTCCTCCGTAAGCGAGTGTGGATGTGGTATCCGACACCTGAAACAGCCTGCCGATCACTGCCCACATCGCGAAGCATGACGGAGTAGACAAGAAATAATTCCTGGCGAATACTAGGAAAGTTCCTGATAAGTGCTGGAAACGTCGCTGATGAATACCAAGAGGTTATATAACGTGCTTGTGGCAACGCGACACCCTTCGGTTGGAGAGGTTGAGGCGCGGAAGCTGGGCCATAGGTAAGCTGCTATGGTGCTTTCAGAGAGGTGTTTGTGGTTTTGATGGGCTATAAGGATGTATGCTTCTGAGCAGAGGATGGTTGACTCTTGACAAGATGAATTTGTTGTTGGATCCGTCGCAAATGACGGTGTCAGGACGGGTAATTTCAGATCTGGGAGTGAGTATGTGTAGTTTGTTGTTTCTGACAAGAAACATGGCGTAGAGTATGTGGCATTGGGTGTAGGAATTAAGGTAGGTATCATGATCGTTTGTGATCCGACCAGGTCGACAGCGTCTGGTCCACAGAGATCATTGGTTTCTGTAGCAGAGCCAGCAATCATCGCGTCGCTTGCACCAGCTAGAGTCAAATCTATATTTTCTGCCGCGCCCAAGGAACCGTTGGCGCCCTCAAGGTCCTTGATTTGCTCTTTGAGCCTTGAGATGGTCCGCTCTGCTTCCTCAAGTTTCCCCTCTAGCGTGGCGATATAATCTCTCCGCCGAGCACGATGTCGACGCTGATTGTTCCGGACTCGGTCTCGAGTATGTTCAACAGAAACTCGTTTTGCCTTTGCTTTAGGCATGGTAATTTGTTTGTGAAGACCGATGTGTCACCGACGAGGATTTCTGACCCAGAATGGTGACATATCGTTCCCCAACCTTAGTAATCATCTTACATCTGTGATTGGACGATGTGCCGTATGGTGCTGGACGAACAGAGCTGATTGGTATCTCACATTTGGGGTTTTGCAACGGTGACATATCGACATTTCAACGTGGACAGCATATAAACCTGCCGCTGAATATTGAGCACTGACTATTATTGACTCATCCTTCAAAGTACTAACCAGCAGCATGGACGCCAAAGAGACTTACAAACAGGTGAGCGACCACTATGGCTCAGTTTCCAAGACCGCCACCGGTGAATATGAACAAACCGTAGCAAAAGCATTCGGATATACGGATGAAGAACTCAGAGACATTCCCGAGGGTGCGAATCTGGGGTTGAGTTGTGGCAATCCCACTGCACTTGCGAAGCTGAGAGAAGTAAGTTGCTTCAGTCCATAGACCGTTTTCCATATATTCTAACCAACTGCCATCGCAGGGCGAGACCGTCATCGACCTTGGTTCTGGTGCCGGCTTCGACATCTTGACGGCTGCCAAGAAGATTGGTCCATCGGGTCGGGCCATTGGGGTGGATATGAACAAAGTGAGTTCTCCATTATTAGAACCACCAATATAGCTGAAATCTAACTTTGAAAGAACATGATATCCAAAGCCAACGCGAACAAAACTCTCATGAACCTCTCAAACGTCGAGTTCATTGAAAGCCCCATTACATCCATCCCTCTCCCCGACGCCACAGCAGATTGCATCATCAGCAACTGCGTCATCAATCTCGTCCCCGCACAAGAAAAGCATCATGTCTTCAATGAGATGTTCAGACTTCTCAAGCCTGGAGGACGTGTCGCAGTCAGCGACATACTTGCGCGCAACGAGTTGCCGGATGAGATACGACGAGATGTGGCTTTATATGTTGGATGTATTGCTGGGGCTAGTCTTGTTGGCGAATATGAGGAGTTTCTCAAAAATGCTGCTTTTGAAAGTAGGTTCGATTATGCTGCTGCAATTAGAGGAGGTGTGCTAATTTGCTGGTAGGTGTTCTCATTGTCGATACGAAGAGTGATTTGAACGTCTACTTCACTGCCAATGAGGCTCCGCCTTCCTGTTGCAAGAGCGTAGGTGTAGATTTAGCTGGGGACTCATTCTCGTGTGCTCCTTCAAAATCAACCGGTTGCGAGGAGCCAGGCGATGGCATGTCAAATGATCGTTCAGGTGTCACTGACTTCAATGAGTGGGCGGGTACGTGTCAGCATATCTTTCTCTTTGCCTGGTAGTTGACTGACTCTCTCTAGGCTCATTCCAGATCTATGCTGTCAAGCCTGATGCGGCATAAGACAGAATTTACAGTCAGTGTGTCGATCGGTATTTAAGTTGTCAGTACGGGGAGAGCTACTTCTGGGTTGTGTCTATCATTCAGTATCTAAATAAATTCTTTGCTTTTGCCTTCGGGAAACTCCCTCACAATAAACACCATATCTACTTCCCCTCTTCCTTAACCCTCTTCTCCTCCCGTTCACTAAACCGATCCCCGAAAAGGTCAAAATGGGGCCTCATAACAATAGTATACTTAACAAGCTCCTCCATGCAATCAACCAACCGATCACGATTCCCACTAGCCATCATGCGACTTCCTTCTTCTTCAGAAGTAAATTGTGTATAAGCTTTAGGTACTGAGCTTTGGTTGGGGATAGCAAACATGCGCATCCAGCGACCGAGGATACGTAGAGAGTTTACAGCGTTGAAGGATTGGGAACCGCCGCTGACTTGGGCCATGGCGAGGGTGCGGCCTTGGGTTGGGCGGACGGAGCCAGTTGAGAGGGGGATCCAGTCTATTTGTTGCTTGAAGATACCAGTCTGTAAACCATCAGCTTCTTATAGTTTCATAATATACTTGTAAAATGACCTACTAGGTTGCCATGTTGTTCTGGACTGATCCAGACATGTCCATCACTCCATTTGCTCAGCTCTTGAAGTTCCTGGACTTTAGGATGAGTATGCTGAACATCGTCTTTTTGTGGTAGACCAGCTGGATCATAGACCCTGACATCGCAACCAAGGCGGAACAGAATACGTGAAGCTTCAAGCGCGAGAAGACGGGAATATGATCTAGGAATAATTCAGCGAGAGGAAAAAGAAGATCTGGATTCGTTAGTACGAACCGGCTTCTCAGACTACCATAGAGAACCAGAATACGAAGACGATCAAGTTTCTTGTCTAGGATTTCTGATTGTACCATCTTCATCGCTGTGCTGAGCTCTAGATCGGCAATCCAATCGTCAGAGAGCATCTCGCCTTCAAATAGAAAAGGGCGATATTGGTCTCGGATTGGTGCGTCATCTTGGTCTCGGGAAATGGCGAAAGACTTGTGTTTAAAGGATGGATCGGCGGCAAATTCGACTGCTGTCCTTCCAGCTTGAGTGTTGTTCAAATCTCCGTTGCCGCTCATCGTGCTAACCTGACGGTGATGTATCTGGGAAAGCAAGGGTCGCGGGTAGAAGATACTTGTTCGAGTAATGGTGAGTAGTGGACGAAAGATGACACGCATTTTTCACAGTATTGGAGGCAAAAAGTGCGGGTCCGCAGAGGGTCAGGCATTTTATACTATAAGGAGGATCGGGGCTAAATGAGAGTGGATTTTGGGCTTGAGATAACCGTGCTGTAAGCTTGGCTTGGCCATGGGACTGGCAGACGGTTGGCAATGGGTAACGTGATTGACTATCTATATACGTAGTCAAACATTATGAAACTGCTAAATTGGAGAGTCTTGTAATATGAACATCACTACAGTCTACAATGAGAACAACTGAACCTGTTAAAGCCTGGACATGCGCGTTCGATTGAACTCAAGATCAATTAAGATGTGGCTGGTTGCACTTAATTCTTAAAGTGACAAGAGAACAATTCCAGAATCTAAGTAAACCCTTAAGAACACGTCATCAGGGAGGAAAGAAAGCTCTGAGTTGGGCATGGTCAGGGGCCGTGTCATGCCTTAGCTGCCATTGGCTGCAGAACAAAATCCATGAATGGCGTCCTCGGGACACTGTCATACCCGGGAGGTGATTGGTTGTTTGACGTGATGAAAGAAATTGCTTGTCGGCAGTTGCATCTACCCACCGATGTCGGATCTCAACTGATTTGTCTTCCTATATTAAATTGAAAATGTGGAAGAACATGCAAACGAAACACTTCGATGGTAAATAGACAAGTACCATTGAAATTCCATCTACTACTAAAATTATTCTGCTACCTAAGAACAATCATCCTCTAAACCTTTGACGTAGAATCAATTTTACCTGGCAGTGTCTCTGTAACCCCCGAATCCTTTTCCTGCAAAGGCTGTCCGATGATAGCATCGAAGTTCTAGTATCACCTGTTAGAATCTTTGGTAGTTGATGATTATTTAGTAAACTTACCGGCCCTTGGAAGTTCTTGCCCCAGATGAGCCAGTATACTGCGAGGAGTAAGTAGAAGCCTTCAACGACAGGAGAAACGTAATCTATGACAAGTTAGTCTCATCATTAGTCTGGCGATAGAAGGGAATGCTTACTCATGGTATTGGCAGATACTGGAATGCCAGCAGGGAAGCAGAAGAACTAAACCAGTTAGCATAGTCAAACAAGTACCAGGTGTAGATGGTGACTTACAATAGAAGTAACAATAACAAAAGCAGCAGCAATACAGTTGACAACAGCACCAAACCTCAACCCCATCCTGGCAGGCGTCTTCTTAGTCTGATACTCCCTCAAAACACCTCTTCCCCTAACAAGCAAAGCAACAACAGGACTAGCATAAGAAACATTCAAGAAAATAGTACAACTCGCAATATACGCACTAAAGGCGACAGTAGGACCAAGATACAAGAGACCAAATAACAGATTAAAAACATAACAGAACATGATCGTGCGGACGGGGACGTCAAGTTGGGGAGATATGTGTGCGAAGAACCTGTGGCAGACAATACCGTTGTCGCGCGCCATGGCAAATATCAAGCGGCTGGCGCTGGTTATGCTGGCTGATGTGCCGTTGATGAAGCAGATGCTTAGCATGAGTGCTAGGATTGTGGCGGCGGCGCGGGAGGATGTGCTTTGGAGAAAGAGTTCTACTATTGGCATGCCGGTTGAGCTGGTGAGGATGGTTGTTGGGTCGGTGAGGCAGAAGAGGATTACTAGGATGAAGAAGAGGCCACTGAAGAGTCAGTAGGTATATGTCAAGAGAAGAGGGGAATACTTACGTGACGCCGCCGATGACCACAGCTAGAAGCATAGCTCTCGGTGCGTCTTTTGACGGGTTGGGCATCTCTTCTGTAAGATGCAACACGACATCAAAGCCAATAAGTGACAGAGCAGATTGCAACAAGCCAAGGATCCAAGCAACTCCATCAGACCAACCAGTCTCGTTGTTAAAGCCCGTGAAGACTTCTTTTGCGTCGGTTTTGGGGGACATGGAGAGCAAGATGATGCTGATGATGACGACGGATAGGACAGACCAGTATACTACGCCTTGTTAGACAGGGATATGTAGTGAAGGGTGTGATTCTTACAAGCACAGTCATTCCATCGACCCAAGATCCTGTTTCCCCAGATATTACCGACCGTGCCGAAGGAGAGGATGGCGACGAAGAAGAGATATGTCTTCCACGCGGTGGCTTCGTATGCGTTGTTGGATGCGACGACTGCGGCTGCGGATATCAATTGAGCTGAGAGAGTAAGTACCTGATGATAGCGATAAGGAAGGGACGTACCAGCGAAGAAGGCTTGGGTAGTGACGACAGTCAACCACCCAGCGATGTTAGTCCACCCAACAAAGAAGCTCTTCTCCCATTAGTAATTGCATCATCAGAAGACAAGGGACATACCATTGATCTCTTCCATCTCGGTGTACACAAAGCGTACATGAAATGATATTGCCCACCTGCACCAATCAGCACCACTCTCTCAAGACATGTCTCAGGATCAATTACTTACCAGCAGTAGGCCACAGAGCAGCAAGTTCCCCCAAACTAGCCGCCAACGCAAGATTACAAAACACACAAACCAAAAACCCATAAATAAACGAAACCTGTCCTCCAGAAGGAAGAATATACGCCATTACACCAGCGAGTGCAATCCATGTACTGCGGGGTTATTTAGTACACAGACAAAGGAGTGATGATTGGGTAGACGAACTTGAGGATTGCAAAGGCCATGGCGACCATGGTCAATGTTGAGAGGCGCTGCTGCAGCACGCCTTCTTGCGTGTGTGAAGTCATGTTTGATGAGGTCTTCTTGTCTTTGATGCAGAGGTTTGGGATTTGGGAGGAGAGGTTGGTTCATATAGTTTGTTAGGTCACACGATGGCGTGTGTTAGTCTAAAGACGGTCGTACACCGATAAGACCAGACCAGCAACACCTGTCCAACTCTCTAGTATTCTTCGCCATATCTACGAACAATGCAATTCACGTATCTGAACTGCCGATATACCGGTACCAAAACACTCTGTATCTTGATAAGTCCAACGCTAATGACTCTACCCCAGGTTTTGAACAGCTGGGTGGTGATCTCCACTGAATATACCTAAAACGGAAGTTTTGCGAGAATGATGGTGTGGCTGATTGGTTACCGGGTTCCGGCGCGTCAACACCACCACATCATCCAGATTGTCAGAACCTTGGACATCACTAGTGGATTGCGGGGGAAACGATCTAGATTGTCATTTTCTCGCAAAATTACCTGTTTCGGTAAAAGAAGAGGGGAGATACGTTATCTAAGATCTTCATCTAGGCTGGGGCGACAATGATAGCTCGCGTATCCAGCAAGACCCGTTGAGATACGATAGCAAGGGCGCCGAGGGTGGAGTTTTCTCAAGGAATTACTCCTTTAGGCAATAGTTCTATCTTGTGGGTGAGATAGACATGATACGATGAGGTTCATGATGCAACCCGGGCCGAGGATAAAATGAGTTGCCGTCCTTACTAAACTTGCTGTGGCTGCTCTTACTTTTCACGATCTCTAGTGTTTGTCCATCTATTCAATCGAAATTACTCTACATACACAATGTCTTCTAAGGACGGTTACTCATGGACAGAGTCCCAAGGCCTCAAGGCCGGCGTTCCAACAATCGGCGCAATCAGTCCTCCATCAAATCTGAAGGACACCAACACGAAATATGATGTTATTGTCGTTGGAGCAGGATACTGTGGTCTCACCGCAGCTCGCGACGCAAGCATCGCCGGTACATCTCAAAGCCAACCATTACACGAGACAGCTCTAACAGAATACAGGACTCAAGGTTTTGCTGATTGAAGCCCGTGATCGCATCGGCGGCCGATCATGGTCCTCAAACATAGAAGGCTACCCCTACGAAATGGGCGGAACTTGGGTACACTGGGGTCAAGCACATGTCTGGCGCGAAATCCAACGATACAACATGCAGAATGAACTCGAAGTCTCATATGATTTCACGAGAGGAATCAATAAGTATCTTCTCGCTACGCCTGAAGGAACGCAACAGTTCACCCACGAAGAAGAAGTAAGTAGGTCATATGATGTTTATGTGGACAAGACTGACGAGTATAGGACGCACTCATGCAATCAGCCCTCCATAAACTAGTCAACATAGACGGAGCATCAGGCCGTGAAGCAATTATCTTCCCACACACAAGCAAACTTGATCCCATCGCAACAAAATACGACCGCATGTCAATCGCCGACCGTATCGCAGAGATCAAGAACGATCTCACATACAACGAGCGCATGGGTCTTGAAGCGTTCGTCTTGCTCTGCAGCGGTGCTACGCTCGAGACGACTAGCTTCTACGAATTCTTGCACTGGTGGGCTATGTGCAATTATACCTACGTCGGCTGCATTGAGTATCTCGCCAAGTACAAGTTCAAAGGTGGACAGTCTAGCTTTGCGATTAATTTCTTCAAAGAAGCGCTGGCTACTGGGAACTTGACGTACTCTTTCAGCACACCTGTTGCGTCTGTCCGAAACTCCTCTGCGGGAGTGGAAGTCACATCTCGCAACGGCCAGACCTTCAAAGCATTGAAAATGATCAGCGCTATTCCACTAAACATCCTCAACGACGTCAAATTCGACCCTCCGCTGGCACCGGGGAAGAAGGCAGCTGCAGATATCGGACATGTGAACCAATGCGTCAAAGTCCACGCCGAAATCTTAGATAAAGACTTGAGATCGATGACCGGTATTAGTTATCCTCACAACAAACTTGCTTATGGCTTTGGAGATGGAACTACACCAAAGGGAAACACGCATATCGTTGCTTTTGGAGGAGACTCGAATCATTTCCATCCTGAGGAGAATATTCAGGTTACAAAGGATGCCTTCCATGGATTCACGCCTATGAAGATTGAGCGTTTGGTAAGTTATACATCACATCTACCAAGCACGAACTAGACTGACAGAGTATAGGTCTTCCATAACTGGTCCAAAGATGAATTCGCAAAGGGCGCATGGTTCTTTTCTCGACCTGGTCTATTAAGTGACCATCTCCCTGACATGAGAGCAAGTCAAGGAAACATCATCTTTGCTTGTTCGGACTGGGCGTTGGGATGGCGTAGTTTTATTGATGGTGCTATTGAGGAGGGAACGCGCGCTGCTATGACTCTTCGCTCCAGCTTGTCTGAGAGAAGCCATCTATAGGGAAGTGGCTCCCATTTCTACTAAATTTGTAAAAGTTGCTAGCATCAAAAATATTAATTTATCTGTCTTCATTGCTCGTACTATGATCCAATCACCTGTAAGACCCGTATTTATCTCCATCGGCGCAATATCTCTGTTGGGAAGTTCTTCAGCGACAGCCTCGGTGATACCCCATCGGCGCTAGTGGATATTAGTGTAACCCAAAATTTCGATTCAAGCTGTCAAATCTACGGATCCTTCACCTTCATCTTCATCCTCACACTCACACTGACTGTCTGGTTCAAAGCTCACAGCTTCAGAAGACGCAAAAATGGCGGTAGCAACCAAACCCCAGACCAAGGCTCAAAAGTCTTCTACTTACCTCTTCATCTACAACACCCTCTTCGCCCTCCTCCGCATCGCTCTTCTCGCTAAAACAACACATCTCTTCATCCAATCCGGCAACAGCGCAGTCTGGACAAATCTCAACGTCACAGCACGATGGATAGAAACGCTCACCGTAATGGAAATTATTCACGCAGCGACTGGCATGGTTAGAGCTGCACCTGCTACCACAGCTCTTCAAGTCGCTGGTCGAAACACCATCATTTGGGCAATCACCCGCAATTATCCTGAAGTCGGCGCTAGAGAGAACGCGTATAGTTTTATGCTTATTGCGTGGAATGCTGCTGATGCCGTGAGATACTTGTATTTTACTTGTCAGACGGGCTTGGGAAGTGTGCCTGGTGGTTTGACATGGTTGAGGTATGCGCATTTTTATCATTCGTGAGGGTATTGAAGTTAACAAGTTTAGATACAATATGTTCATCATCCTTTACCCCGTCGGTATTCTTTCTGAGATGAAGCTTGTCTACGAGGTCATCGAGCCTTCTCAGGCTCGTAACCCAATGTATCAGTACTTGCTGTGGTTCGGATTGGCGATTTATGCTCCTGCTTTCTATGTGCTGTTCGGACATATGCTTGCTCAGAGGGCCAAGTTGAACCGAGCCAGTTCGAAGAAGCGAGCCTGATTTTGGGATCAGACTGACAGGATGTTGAATTCTGAGAGGTTGCAACTTGGGTTCAAGGTCCTTCGACGGGCACAAAGAAGATATCCTCTAAGACTTGGGGTACTAAACGTAAAGTAACTTAACTGCTGGTCTTAATTATCATAAAGTAACCAAATCATTTCATCTCTGAGGCTCTCAGTGAGTGACTTTTATGGATGGTATCCCAACGCTAACGTAACAGTCAAGACCCAGTGATCTGTTTCTTAGTGTCCTCCTCCCGTCCTTCATCTTCTCGTCCCTTGGCTCAAATCGCCTTGGCTTGCTTCTCTCCTTCCTTCTCGATAGCGGCCTTCTTCTGCGCGAGCTGTACGTCAAGAAAGCTCCCGTTTTCCACTAGCTGAGCATCGTCGTCGATGAACTCTTTGCTGGGCGGGTCCTCTCCCTCAGTCCTTTGCCTGAGCCTATTCTCTAATGCAGTCATGCGTCCCATCAATTCTTCATCTCAGTCCTTGTCTTCCTTGACGTCGTTGATGGCAAGCTCAAATTGTTCAGCGAAGTTCAACCAGATCTAAGAGGGTGTGAGAAACAAGTATTCTTCAACTTCCTCGAGGGGCTTGAAGTATTCCAGCACATTGCGACAGACCTCAACCAGGACGATGGAATTCTCTTCCCAGAATTCCCGTGTCTGATGTTCAGGATAACCTTGGAGGTAAGAGAAAAGACATGACCCAGACGGATGGTGTCATTAAAGTGGTATGGCATATCCCTCCCCTGTATCCTCCTCTCAACGACCCACGCATAGCGGTTGAACGGTTGATACCATGAAGTCTTGATAAGTTCAAAGATGCACATCTCTTGCAACCCGCCAGTCATTCAGTCTGGCAGGGCGATCTCTGCAAACAGTCGGGTGGCTCATCTCGTACAACAAATTCGTTCGATGTTGTCATTAGGAGTTCTTTGTCTCCAGGAGGTGAAATGTGACAGGGTTCTCCTGGTTGATGCGGGCCAAGTATCCAATGATCTGTATGCTCTTCGTCGTCACTTGGATCCAGTTTGATGTTCGCGTCGGAGTAATCGCTGCTCGAGTCAAGATTGTCGTCAACTTCCATGCTGGTTGATGAAGTGTCGGATTCTTCATCAGAAAAGCTTCCCAGCATCTTCGCGTCATTGCTGGAGAATTCAGTGTCCGTGCCATCCCACTGCTCGTCCAGGCCAGCCCGAGACTTAAAGTGATCACTCCGCGCGTCGACAGGATCAGCATCTATGCTACCAGAAGGTGCGTCGGATCCTTCATCATCAGGAACGTTCTGCGGCGTGTGTGCGTACTTGTCAGTTCTCTCGATGACAGTAGCACCAAACTGCTCTTCCGAGTCGGCCTGAGACTCCGGGATGGTTTTGGCGTATGAACCAGGGTGTTTGAACAGAATAACGGCGGCCTCCTGCTCAAAGACATCGAAAATCGGGAAAGGGGGTTTCGGCTCGGAGGTCCCAGTCGCGGTGCGCCGGCCTCGACTCTCAATCTTGGTGTGCTGACTATTGGGATGCTCGCCTAAAGAGCATTTGTGGGAATAGACCTTCCTGAACGCAGGACAGTCGACAATCCGACAAACATTCTCGCCATTGAAAGACTAGTCTTGAGGTGAGCATGGAAGGTGCGAGTACATGGCGAGGTATGACTTGCGACGGGCTTTGATACCCTAAAATTCCAGTTTCAAGTCACCTTGCCGTTCTTAGTCCTGCTTCATTGGCTTCTTGATTCCAGTCTGAACAGGGACGGGGAGAGGAGGTTCAAGTGGCGGCGGTGGTGGTGCGCAAATGGGCCACTCTACGTGGTCAAGACAGACATCTCCTCGTTAGCACCCTTCGGCCTGGTCCACGAGCTTGTAGAGGAACGGTGGTCTCAGGCGATGAAGCGAGAGTGGGTGCAGGTGTCGGGGTTGTTGATTGAACTCCAGTCTTTGGCTCTTTCAGTTCCGAGCTCCTTTCTTGTTTAAAGTTGAAGTGACTAACCTGGAGTGAACTCTTAGCCGGTCAGCAAAAAATGATCAGACACCGTGAGGTACGAACTCACGAGAAAGCGATAATTGTTCTGCGCTGTTGTAGAAGTGAGAAGATGCGGTCTGTAAGCCTCGTAACGCGTTCGCAGATGATGCTGGAAAATTCATGCTTCAAAGTTGACAGAGCGCAAGTGTCGCGCCGGTTTGGGGGTTGTTTCATAGCCTCGAGTGCAATGCCTGCGGATCATCTTCGCCCCGTTCTTTAATCCTTGTCCAGCCATGTTACCCTTGTTCGGATGATTCGTTGGCGTTTGCGAACAATCTAGATACGTGCGACAAATTGTGGATGATGGCCGTCGAAAAGAGTTTCTTCTCCATTTTCGCCTTGAGGTCCGATCGCCAGAGGCTCGACCTCTGTCTGGGGTGGAGGTTGAATTATACTGCCTGGGCCTCTTCGAAGTAGCGGTGGAAGTTGAACTGCCACTTAATGGCTGTGTGAGCCTGTAGACCGCGTTACTCGTGTTCGTCGTCGTCCTCAACAGAGGGATCTAGCCATTTGATTCCGTGGATAATCCGCTGGAATCTGCTTGCGACTGGCGCAACCAGGTTAAACTCCTCAAGGCGCGGCAGATGATCAATATCGAGATGTCTGACAAAAAGAGGGACACGCACGGAACAAGGTGCAGGTCGGAAAGTAGCTAAGTGGTCATCGCCGTATAGTCGTCCAGGATGTCGTCATCATCCGGGTCGATAGGGCTGTTAGAACGAGATGGATGGATTGCGTTGTTGGGGTCACCCATGCCATTGGGGCCACTCGGGTTCCTCGCATTCCGGAAGCTGACAGTTGACATGCTGTGTATGTAGCTGAGTATCCTTCTGACGGTGATAGCAGCGCTGTAGCCATCGTTGGGGCGGTACCGCGGTAGCGCGTTGTCGAAGATGCGCAACATATCTCGGTCGAGATTGATACGAAACAAAGGTCCTTCGCCAAGTAGAAAGCGGTCGTAGGGGACAGCCTCGACTGGTTGAATTGTCCTGATCATGTTGAATATGTGGCTACATGATAGCTTCGGGGGGATTGTCATGTCCTCGGAGGTTGACAAACAGCCCGGAGTCTCAGCTCGGGGGAGCCTTCGTCAACTCAGTGCTCGTCGCGTATGTGTGGCGTCGTTCGTGAACGATAACGCGTAGTTGCAATTCTCTCGGGAGTCGAATGAATGGAAAGAATATATCCTGATTCCATTAGAAACTTGCCAGAGCCAGACTTGAAGAATCTTGATTATACATACTTGATCTTCATGCTGGGTAGAAGACGACCGGTCAATAAGATACTGAGGTTGAGGTCTGCTGGGAATTAACCCATCCAAACTCCGCAAGGCTCAGTACGGGGCATTGATGCGAAAGACTGAGTCCTCGGTGCACTTCGCTGGTCGAGTAGGACGTACATAAGTATGATCGCTCTGAACAGGTCATCGACACTGTAATTGCCAAGACCAAAAGTTCTGCCATCATCTCCTGTTGATTCCGGAAACCCGCGAGGGAACTTCTTGGTCCGAGTTTGGTCGTGAGCTCCGGCCGGCGCGAAAAGTCAGAGCTGAACAGCATGGAATAGGATGAACATTTCGGATGGAATGTGCCCTCCTTGGCGTGTAAAGCTGAAGAAGCCTAGATTCCGTAGCAGCGTTCATGAATTCTCCCAGAGCGTTGCGCTCATCGAAGTTCTGCTCGAAGAAAAACTTCAAAGGTCGACGGGGCTGAGGGGCAAAGAACGAGACAAACTGACGCGCTCGCTACGGTCAGTTTGCGACAACTCCTTGAGATACTGTTGATGTGCGGCAAACTCGTGATGGCACCCTTCGTCATTCTTCGGCACCTAGCCAAAGGAAGTGTTGGTGTATCGCTGAAAGACTTCGGTTTTGAAACGAGGAGCACATGAACGGCGGGGCTCTAGAATGCAGTTGAATAGCCACGGAGAATTGATCCCCTCAGCTCACGCCCTGGCACTGACACTGGCACTGGCACTGGCACTGGCACTGGCTGGACAGCCGTGCTAGAACAAGAGCTTGTTTGGGAAATTTTGCACATTCATTGGACCCACAGCGCCCAAACCATTGTAACGGGGCGGCCATAAAACTGGTTGCCATAAGCATAAGAGACGAAATGATTTTGTTAACTGAGGTTAACTCATATTAGCACTTAGACCACTTTAGTTTGGCGCCCCAGGGATTAGAGAATAATCTTTCTGTCACTCACCCGGCACTGTTGGATGATATCTCGAGTGTTGTTAGCTTCCATCAACTTGTTCCAATTGTCGGTACGCAGAGCACACTGGAGTGGGGTTAAGTACGACTTGTCAAGAAGGGGTTCTCGGTATTTCACTCGAACACCCAATATAATAACACTTCGAAATTATCGTAAGACCCAAGCAATGGACATGGAATACAGGGGATGTCGTAGGACTTCCAGACGTGCATTATCTCGCAAACTAGAAAAGCCTTCATCTGCTTGGGCAGTCGTAGCGCTTCACAAGTTTCTTTTGCGATGAAAGGTAGAACAAGTGAAATTCTGTCAGTTTTGCGGACCTGCAGTCATGTTCGTGGTCGTTGCGATGTATGTTCTTGTTGGAGTATGTGACAGCAGGCTCAACTCTTGAGTGTTCGCCTGGGCGTGAGCTCGCTGGTGATGCAGCCCGAAGGAACCCACCATCTAGGTTTTGACAGTAATACATCTGTGGATATCGCTAACGCCGTGATCTCGTTAGTAATTTTGACCCTGGATAAGTCAGGGCCGCTTTGATCTATTCATCCGTTGGTAGATGTCTCGTTTGGCAGTCCTTCGCAAGTCCTTCTTCTTCCGTCAGTACACCCCCAACGACTACTTATCTCACCACATACTAATGTCGCGACCCCTGAAAGTCTGTCAGGGCTCTCGCAAGAATCATTCTTCGTCCAACCGGGTGCAAGGGCAGCTTGCCGGTCTTGAGGTACTCTGATATGGACAAAGTTTCTTGAGCTGGGAGACTCGGAGTTGAGTTTCGTCGGATTTCCAAAGCTGTCTCATTCGGATTGCGAGTCCAGAACGCACAAGACCTGTCTTGCTAAGGTCCAAAGACCGCTCAGGAGTCAAGTCTCTGAGTGCTTTCGCCATGAGCGAAGTGAAGGCTGAGCGGGAACGGAATACAAAACAAATGATGCAGTTGGAACAATATGGAACTTAGTGGAATGATGATGGAGTTAGCGGACAAAGGAAAGCAGAATTGTTTAGAGAAGGAGCGGGTTTGTCCAGGCGGAAATTGGTCACGCAATCGAGTTATGTAAGCCGCCCTTCGCAGCTGTGAGCCTAAGAGGTGAAAGGTTTTAGGCACTTTATGCCACTTTAGACAAGAATTTAGGCTAGATTACTCCTTGATCCTAAGTCTTAGAGAATGATCATCTGCTGCCTGTATTGAAGAAGCCAAGGAGGGAAAAATTGCTTGATGGAGTGAGTTTGTATAGACGGAAGGTGGTCCCAATCACGTTTCTCAGCTTGTACCTTCTTCTTGCAAGTTCCTTCCGGTCTCCTTCCCTTTCTCACAACTCACTTGCCTGATCTGCGCCATTGACAACGAATCTTGAGGAAATATTGACTCAGGTACTACATGAATGTCATGTTTCCTCCCACGTCACCCTGGTTAATAAAGACTTTGCCTCCGAATGAATTACTCTCGACGCTGCGCGCAGTCAAACTTCGTTGGTCTATCAACATATTAGCCTGAATAATCGCAGAAAGAAGGACTCAGCTATACCTTTTGATAAAGTCGGGCCACGGTCTTCATCTTGGAACGCGTATCTTCCCACAATGGCCTTCATCACGGACGCTGCAGTAGCAGACGCGAAATCTTGCCAGGTATCGTTCTTGTGGCTGTCCGCATAATCACAGATGCCCTTGACGACAATGCACTCAATCTGGTCACAGGAGCCTGCCCCTTCCATTTCAAACGCTATCAGATCGTGTTCGATAGCTATGCGATCACGGTCTTTACCGCTCTTCATGACCGTATTGCCTGACCCGATGCGTCCGAAGAAGATCTCAGGGGTGAAAATTTCACCACTACTCGCCGGACGTTCTCTTACCACCAAATTACCCTCATCACATTTAACCGCCGCACAAGATTCTTTAGAGGCAGCCTCGCAGAACTTGTCCTGATCGTCTGAGCAGACACTACAACATTCGTGATGTCTGTGGCTATATGTCGGAGGAAACAGCGTGTCTTGCTCCGCTCCAGGATACGGGTACTTGGCTCCACGACGTTTCTTCTTGGCTGCTTCTTGTAACCCTTTAAGATGTCGTGAAGCTTCATCCTGCAGGCGATCCCTCATAAGATCTGTTTCAAGGACTGCGAGGAGACTTCGGAGGTCACTATTCGCACTTCCAATGGTATCAACTGTACTCGTCACAGCAAAGTGACCAGGGTATTTTTTGCCATAGTCATACTGGACAATTGACTTGCTGATTACCACATCACCAAGAAACGCGTCGGATCCATCAATTTGAGGAACACCGCCACAGATACCAACCAGGATACCAAAACTCAGACCTGTGTAGCTCATCCGCAAGCCAGCAGCCACGCCCGCTGCGCTGGTGTTGCCCATCTTTGGAAGCGTAGCTAGGACAACGTTATGTTCTCCGATACGTCCCGTGATGTAATAATTCAGATCTTTATTGGCCTTGCCATAACGATCGCCGTTTTCATCCCAGAAGTGATCGAAGAGGAGGGCGACAGCGTTGAACTCGCGGGGCAAAGCACATATTATAGCAACACGAAATTGTTTGCGGTCGGCAGGCGGTTGCACTGTGTCCATGGTGTCTTGTGTGATTGTCATGGCGTCAGGTAAGATGGAAAGTCAGCCCAACAAGTTGGTCCAAGATGAACGACCCAGCGCTTAACTGAGGGGTTTGTGTGCATCCTTGTAACACTCGATCACGTGGAGGTCGAGTTCCATGAGGCCAACATATTTATCTGGCGGTAAAGAGGTTCAAGGTAAAACAATCCTTAAGCAACTCATTGAAGAGATGTCAGCGCCGACGAATATCAGTCACAGCCAATTTGGCGACCATACGATCATCCACCAAGGAAACGTCCACGGGAATGTATACTACGGCACGCAGCCACACCCGCCGGCCCGTGCCGAAGTGGTCCGCGTGATTCCCTATCCCCGTAACGAGGATCTTGTCCATCGACGAGATCTCATTGACAAGCTAGACGAGCTTCTGCCGCAGACTACTTCGAGCTCTTGTAGCGCAGCACTCTGGGGTCTGGGAGGGTCAGGGTATGTATCCACTTTTGGCATGTTACTCTAAGAGGAAGGGCTAACAGAAACGGATTAAGAAAGACGCAGATCGCCTTGGACTACGCATACCGACGATGCGACACCGATAAAGAGTGTTCTGTCTTCTGGGTGCATGCCGACAGTGAAGCGACTTTCTTGGCTGATTACAAGACCATCGGCAAGAAGCTTGGGGTTGACAAGCGGCTGGACGGCACAGACCTGCTAGATGCCGTATGCAATAAAATTGAGGGACAGTCGGAATGGCTGATGATCCTTGACAATGCAGATGAGCTGAAACTATTTGGAGTGGGACAGCAATCAGGAGGAAGTGAGAATCAGGACCTTCGCAAGTTCGTGCCCTCACAAGGAACAGTGCTATGGACAAGTCGAGATGCTCATGTTGGTGGTACACTCGTCGGGGCAAGTCGGAGCATCCAAGTGCAATCTATGGCAATGGATGAGGCGACGGCACTTTTGTCAAAAACGAGAGGTGAACTTGGCCTGCCAATTGGAGTGGGAGTGGATCGGCTTCTTGAAGAGCTGCAATGCTTACCGTTGGCGGTTTCGCAAGCCGGTACATACATGCGGCGCATGTCCATGACAGCCGAGGAATATTTGTCGCTTCTCAAGCAAGGCAAGTCTCGCTGGGAAGTGCTGAAGGTGAGCGATACAGACCGACATCGACGACCGGAGGTATCGAATAGTGTGCTTGAGACATGGAGAATCTCAACGGAGCGGATCAGAGCCGAGAGTGAGATGTCGTACCGAATCCTGCATGTTATCGCCTACGTGGACAGTCAGGACATACCACATGAGTTGATCGCGACAGCAGCTCATCCGTTCAGTAACGGCAGCAAGGATGACAAGACTGAGAAGTGCGCAGCCACAGAAGTCTCTGAGCTTGAGGTTCTTGCGGCCGTGGCACGACTGATGGAGTTCTCTTATCTCAGATTGCGTCAGACGGATGATGGCAAGCGAAGCTATGAAATGCATAACCTCGTACGAGAGGCTCTGCAGTATGGGCTAAGGATTCACTGTCTGGAAGACAACACCACGGGCAGGATCTTGGGAGATGATCATGGAGCGCTACAAGCCGAAGCATTGTACAGTGTTAGGGCACTGCGGATAGTAGATGACCTGTTCCCAATCTATGGCAGGTCCTTGTGGCCACGATGCGAGCAATATCTGGCACATGCTATACGAGTAGGAGAATGGGCAGAGATAAGTGGGACTGAAATCGAGACAGCAAATTTGCTTGAGAGAGTGGCGTACTTTTTGTGCGATCGAGGGAGATGGCGAGAGAAAGAATCAGTGGATAGTCGGGCCTGGAGCCTCCGACGAGAGGTGCTTGGGGAGAAGCACCCGCATACGCTCCGCAGCCTGGCATACCTTGGAGGGACATACCTCTCTCAAGGGCAATATTCTAGGGCTCATGATATTGCAAAAAGAGTGCTAGAGTTACGACAAGAGGTTCTGGGGACACATCCCGAAACGATTAGGAGCATCGCAGACCTTGGCGCTACATATCTCAGTCAGGGCCAGTTTGATGAGGCTAAAAGACTGCAAGAAAAGGCTCTACGCCTTCAACAAGACATGTTTGGAGAGAAGGATCCTGAGACCATTAGGAGCATAGCGGACCTTGGGGAAACATACTTTCAACAGGGCCAATACGATGAGGCTAAAAGGCTGAAGGAAAAAGCTTTACATCTTCGAAAGGAGATCGCCGGAGAGAAGCACCCTGATACCATTAGAAGCTGGTCCGACCTGGGTGCAATATACCAGGCGCAGGGCCAATATGCGGAAGCCCAAGATATCGCAATAACAGTACTGAAACTCCGACAAGAAGTGCTAGGAAAGAAGCATCCTGACACCATCCGGAGCATGGCAGACCTTGGGATAACATACCATACACAGGGTCGTTATGGCGATGCCCTAGGTGTCACAAAAGAAGTGCTTGAACTCCGAAAAGAACTCCTCGGGGAAAAGCATCCCGAGACAATTAGAACAATGGCAGATATCGGGACGACATACTACGAGCAAGGCCAATTCGATGAGGCTGAGAAAATTTGCAGCGAGGCATTAGAACTCCGACGAGAGACACTAGGAGACAGACATCCAGATACGATCAAGAGCCTGGCAAACATCGCGGCGATATCTCATCAACAGGGCCAGTACAGCAAAGCCCTTGAACTTCATCAAGCTACCTTGAACCTTCGTCGTCAGATGCTTGGAGAGAACCATCCAGACACTATGCGCACCCTAGCAGACATGGCGTCAACATATCATCAGCAAGGGGAGTACAGTAAAGCGCTTGAACTTCATCAAACTGCCTTGAAGCTTCGTCGTGAGGTGCTGGGAGAACATCATCCGGATACGGTGCGGAGCGTGGCACATGTTGCTTCCACGCGCGCATGGTCAGAGCGTTCAATGGTCAAACAAGGCCAGGGAGAAGGGAAGCTACGGGAAATCGTTAGGCGCCTGATCCCGCAAACGTCAAGACGTTAATTGATTTCTATTCCTTCTTCCGATTCTATTGGTCTGTGGCATACATGAAACGAGCTGCCGTGGTAACCAATGCTTGTTCGTGTGGTTGTGGTTACAGTGCATGCAGTTGGCAAGCAAGTGCCTCCTATCCAGGTACCTCATTGACGACCACTCCTGAGGTTGTCAAAGTCACGAGTACGCACAAAAATGAAAAGGAAAATTCCTCATTCTACATCATGGCCCCGATTCTCACCAGAAGATTTCGACATCAATTGCAACAATGAGAGCGCAGATGGACGTCTCCTTCACCTATGTGGAAGGCTCACGACATTGATCTCGCGATCGCAACGGCCCCCAATACAAGTTCATCAGTCACTATATCGCCCTGCCCGAAGCCTCTCAAGATTTTCTGGTCGTTCCGCAGAAGCAATCCGCAGAGGATAAATCCGTTTGACCAGGAATTTACTTACTGGTCACGGGGGCTAGGTCAGAGACGATACAGCCGGCGCGTTTCTAGACTGCTGATAGCCAAGGCATCAAAACGCTGGAAGCAGTACAAAGGTGTGTATGTTATTTTCTTACTTACGCCTTCGCCTCGCAAGACCCCTTCAGAGCTGACTTCGAAGACGTACGCAATCAACACGACCTCCTGAAGACTCTACAGGATAGAGACACAATGGCCCCATACATGATTGTGGGGGGTCTGGTGCCGCCTCAGGCACTACTGTTGGAGGGTTTTATAGGAGAATCGCAGTCGTCACCCCCTGAAGGACTGAATATGAGTCCAGCCTGATCCTTCGCTATGAGCACGACATGATGAACGAGATCGGCATCATCAAAAACATGACCAACCGCTACATCGTTCTGCGAATGTTCTACCACAACCCTCACCACAGCACTTTCTCCCAGCCTGGTCCAAGTTCGCTCCGAAAAGATCTATCACGCTCGGGTCGTCACCGCTGCACCATGTTATACTTCTTGCAGCTATCAATATATACAGAAGGCTGTCTAGCTGCCATAACCAACGCAATAGCCCAGTCCAGGATGTGGGTATCAATGCTGGACACAAGATCGTGAAACAGATCTATAAGGATATGCACATACGCCGCACCATGCGGACACCGCAGGAACTACCTGACGGCAATATCTCTTTTCCGGCAATTGACCTACTTCCATCAACTATCGTGGTCGAGGAGACACAACACGACCCAACACCTGACCTTGCGATCTTGGTTGAGTCGATGAGGAAGGCACACGCGCAGCGTCTGTACAGCCAAAACAAGTCATCGTCGATCATAGACATGAAAAATAACAGCGCGTCCACGAAGGTCGCTGGGGAGTCTGATAGCGCTCCGAGACTGAATTTTGGGGAGAATCGGAAAGGTGTCCTTGACTCTTTCGATTTCAGGAATGACAAAATCCCAAACCCCAAGACGCCAGCCTTGTATGGGACACTTGATGAGGTCAATGAGGCTATAGCCATGCTTAAGGATCCAGATCTTGTTCGAACCAACTCGGAGCTGGAACAAAAGGAAGAAACAGGCCAAGTCTTCCTCTCCAGTGGTGGATGTCCAGAAGGTCTACGATCTAGTCCACAATGGCCCTCACGGTGGGCTTAGTTACTTTTACTACACAGCCTCGGACGACCCTTCAACGCGGGCACCCAGGTACAGAGCCGCATACCTGTTCTGGATGGGCTATAAGAGCCCTGTCATGGTTCGCGCTCTTGAACTGGCATGGAAGCACGTCAGAGATGAAGGCTTGCGAGTCATAATCTATGCAGACACTCCTTGGCTGCTGTGGTAAGTCGGTCTTCTTTGTCTTATCGTCACAGCTACTGACTTCTTCGTAGCATCACTGCCGGACTATCCAGACTCGGGGACTTCGACACCGTTACCGTCGATCGGATCATGACGCGAACGAGAAATCCAAGGTAATCGCTGCCTGGAACGACCCAAAATAGGGGAACGAAGTGTTCATCGCCAATGTGAATACCATGGGAACTGGCGTCAACATGTATGGCTGCTGTTCAAAAGGCATGTCCGTGAACTGGCTCATGAACGCGAAGTCGATGCTCCAGATCATTGGGCGCCTGATTTGGATCAACCAGAAGCCTGTGACATTTCACCTTTTGAAGACCAAGAACTCATACTGCGACAACATCGAGCGAATCTGTTGCACCAAGTGACCCAGCAGAGGCTCCTATCGGCGCTAAGAATCATCCGGGTTGACACAGTAGTGAACAAACCGACCAAGAAGGTAGTCTAGGGGACTGTCGCTCGAAAAGGCCCCGATGATACGCAGACTTTTGATGATATTGTTAATGATTGGATTGGGGTCCTTCGATACCAGTCAAACAGCCATTCGGGCCCATCATGGAGAGCCTAAGAGACGAAAGACTTTGTGGAGTTTAGGTTAGCATTCAGAGTATTTATTCCTGGGAGTCCTAAATCTTAGATAGGCCTTGCATACTTAGTACGCTTGTGATAATGGCAGTCGAGATTATTACACATTCAAAGCATGATGACTCCACGTTGGGCGGTTCGGGAGCAGCACAGCTGGTTGGTGTAGGCCTGAAAGAGACTTGGGATCGAAAACGATGATCACTAGAGAAGCGGCGGGTGCGAGCAAGGCATTCCCTACATCCTCCCATGCGGTCACATCTATTGTAACTCATGCCTTGAAGTGGCTAGCTCAATGAACCTTCGATAGGCTTTGCGTGGTATGGTTGGGATAATAACAGTTGATTAGAAAAACAAGATTTGCTAATAGGTATGCCGTGCAAGATGTCGGCCGATTCTACCCTTCGACAAGAGCCAGGCCACCGATAAGCAATATAATGAGCTTCTCACTACCATCTGGAAGCTTGAGTCACAAGTGCCCATAGAGGCCAAGCCCAGCAAGGGAGACAAAAACTAGCATGATGCCAACTCTCGATGGATACAACCTGATGTTGCCAGAGTATCTTCACCGGCTCCTCAACGCCAAGGCCATAGAAAAGATACTGAGCGTCTCGTGTGAACCAATCCTTTCCACTGAAGAATTCCTCGCCAAAAGCATAAGAGACGAAAGAATTTGAGGAGTTTAGGTCAGTCTTAGAATAGTTACCGTCCTAAACCTTAGTCCGGATTTAGATGAGAGTCAGACTAGAGGCTTTAGAACTCAATCAATGTTTTTGATTTTAGGCCTAGAAGAGGACAACTCAGTTCAGTTCTCAATACTTAAAAGAGAGTGGCATAACTCTCCCAACTATTCCTTCGACGCCTATCTCTCAAGATACGCCTTCTTCCTCCCAAGCCGCAAAGAAGCACTGTCGCACGTTGGTTTGTCTGTATACTTTGTTGGACCTGCTCCTGAAAATAGAAGCATTATCGCCTATCATGGTTGAACTCTTGGCAGACGGACTACAACTACATCATCATGGATTCTCTATAAGATTTTTGATTCTCAGCATGAAAATTCTGCAAGCAACTCATCATAAGACACAATATGATCATCACGCTTTCGAGGCTCCCAGAGATTCCAGTTGACCTACCATACCGTCCCTTTGAGATCAACTCAAGCCACTGTTTCCAGAAGACTTCGGTAAGTGCTGTCTGTAACCGGCTATCTTACCAACTTAGATAGATTCTTGTAGACTATATGCTACTGAGGGTTGACCCTTCTTGGTGTCGGAGATCGTGAATCGTATGAAGGCGAACGGCTGAACTGCTTGCCCGTATGTCGTGATCCATCGCTCATTGATGAGCTGTTGTGCCTGTGTGAGGTAGGATCGACATTTCCGCGCGGTCGACATCAAGAGTGTTTTCTCTCACATCTGCTCTGAAATCAAGTAAGCTCCCGCCTTTCCATCTGTCCAAAGTGTTCGGAGTAGTGTCTCGATCAGAGCACCACACGTTACAAGCATCAATACAGATGTGCTTCTTTGGTAGTATACGCATATTGTTTGAGGTTCGGCGCCATATCCAATTGACTCGGCTCATCCATCATTCGTGATTGCACTCTCAGTCCAGGACAATCCTTGTCTTCGTATCTCAAAAGCGACTTGCTCGCATCGAAGTTGGTCGAAAGTGCACCATGCAAGGGATTCTGTTGACGTGTTCACGTGAAAGTGTTGACCAGGCAATATCCTTTATGGCGACCGTTGCATCTCCAGAGAGTCGGTCAGCCGTGGGATTCTCATCGTGAATTGCCGAGACAGCGCATCGACCATGATTGACCAATTCGATCATCGCATGTGTTGTCTCAGATTCACCGATTATCGCATTGATGCCATCGTTTACGACCGTATTCTCAAAGCCACTACGAACAAGGTGATAACGCAAGGCTTTGCCTCAATTGACCCAAAAGTCAACGCAAGCTTCGGGGCTCAAATCCAAGAATAGTCATCCTTTGCGACGTCTTGGCAAATGTTCGCTCGACGGGCTGTGCAGATGCATTGGGTGGCTGATTCGTTGGCGACAACTGTGGCGGTAAGTAGCCGTAAACTACGGCGCGTAAACTTTTTGGGCGCAGCAGGGTTCGACCGGTAATACCGCGGTAGGGATGAGACAGGCGGTTATCGCAATTAGCTGGGTCAATCTCACGGGCTACCTCAGCAGCTTTTCTTTTCGGAGTCAGAAAGAGACACGACACGTGTAAGGCCAAGCAGCCTTTATGAACGATTCATTCGGATTGTGTCTGACAAGATTGGATAGTCACAAGATAACGCAATAACAGATGCCCTCAATGGATCTGTAAGAGTTTGGTAAGGCATCATCTCTTATGCCAAGCAGACCCTTTATGCAGGAGCATCAACTCAGCCATAAGGACGCGCAATTGCCAAGATCCAGCTGTACCTTAACCCTTGCAAGGAGTGGATAGCCCAAGACCCCTTAACATTTAGGTTTTTTTAATTACAGTCAATAGAGGACCTTGTTAATTACAGCAATTATGCCATTTTAATACGGGAAAGCCATTGCTATTTGTCAACTCGTAAAAGAACGGGATGGACCGTTCCTGAACTAACGGAATTGAGAATGGGAAAAGTGAAGCTGTCAAACTAAGAAACAGCACATGTAAATGGCTGACCAGTAGTGACTGCTTGCCAAGACCACGGTTAACTCGGCGTGTGCTCACGGGGATAGCGTTATTACGCCAAGGGGTCACAGGCAAGAGCCAAGAGGGGATACAGATCATCAACAGAAGGAATACGGTCGGGTACGGATACCCCAACTACCGTCCCATCTTTGTTTGAGTCTGAGCGGTTCCCCCCTGCAGAAACCCAAAGGCATGGTTATATCTAACAACTACTGCCCGCCTTTTCTCTCATCTTACATTACTCTACACTTGCACTACCTGTACTGTACTGTACTCTATCATACATAATGTCTGCCCCTTACGATCCCAACCAAGGGTAAGCACTTCCCCTAGCACCGTTACATGAGAGTATACTGACAATCGCAGCTACGGAGGTTACCCTCCCCCTCAAGGCGGTTACCCTCCTCAGGGTTATGCTCCTGGTCCATACCCTCCCCAGCAGCAGCCTGTAAGTTGACTTGACTCTCAAGTAAGCATCGCCATCTAACAAATTCCCAGATGCAATACCAGCAAGCTCCTCCTCCACAAGAAGAGAAGAGCCACGGCTGCTTTTACACATGTATCGCCACCCTCTGTTGTTGTTGGGTCTGCGGTGAGACATGCGAATGCTGTCTTGAGTGCCTCGACTGCTGCTGTTAATCGCCTCCCTCAAACAACCACTTTAGCCTTGCATTTAAGCGCATGGACACAAGACGATGCATTATTGTTTTATTTGTTACCCTATTACCCTATTATTTCCCTCCTACCTAGTTAGCTGTCGGAGAATAACGGCCTGAACATCAATACCACACACAGTCTCATTGCCAAGCACATGTCGTGTTTTTAAACTTCAGATGAAGAAGTAGTTCCCGTAAAGACAAGACGGGACGATCGTTTTACTAGTGCATGTTGAAGTCAGATTAAACTAACTTGGCGGTCCTCCAATTCGGCACTTTTGACAGTTGGCATTGGTTAAGCATTGGAAGTACCTGAAGATCCTCAGCATCAATCATCCCAATATCGTGAGAAACATCAATCATGTTGAGCCGCAAACATACTCTTCACTCTGCTTATCCTTAACCCTCGTACAATCACAATAAGGCGGACACGTAGCCGTCGGTTTCGCAGTCGTAGAAGACGCCGTAATAGCAGGCTCCCTACAAGGTCTACACCTCGAACTCGTCAAACACTGGAAGTATCTGTAAGCAAGTAGTTAACAAGCCGCGCCCCATGATGTATATCTATCAAGACAAATGAGGCTCATACTCGGGACTTTTCTTATCCTTTATTCCCGAGCAGTCGCACTCGGCCGGGCAAAGAGTGGGCGTGGGGTCGTTGACGATGATTATCCTGATCAGGCTTGTGGAGATGGTCTCGGTGTAAGTGCCTGGCGGCATTGTTCTGTAGTCTGTTGTGTCGCGATTATTGATTGCAAGTTGGTTTGCCTTGAGTGAGAGTTCGCGAAGGACTTCACCAAGGGTATTTGTCGTGTTGTGGTGTGGGATTGCTTGGGAGATGGGGGTGAGCAGGAGGATGGTTGCGATGCTCTGCAGAGACAGCATGATGAGACACCGACAACAAATACAACAAGAAGTTTGGGGTAATATTTCTTCTGCTCTAGGAGAGCCAATGCAGCATCTTCATGGACCCAGTGGTCTGGCTCTGGGTTTATGTAGTCATCCTTCCCAGGCGATCGATCTCGCACAAGACCCTTCTCCTCTGCACACGATCCTGCACAACAGAGACACTACCACAGGAGCCACAACCATAGCAGATACTATGGAACATCGCAAGAGACTACGACGGGAGATGCCACAAAATGATAGATTACAGTAGATTCAGATCACCAGATTCAGTCAATACACTCAATCGCGGCGCAACTCCAACGGGCTTGTATCACCACCACGTACCGATGGTGGGAAACACGTGTAGAGTCTTGACATCATGCTTTGCTTGGGATCGGTCCGTGTCAGCTGAAAGGTAGAAAACAAACATCTTAGAGGCGACGTGAACAAATTCTGCGCGGTAGGGTTGTGGTGCTGCGCTGTCATGGGTTACTTACGATGGGTACTGATTGAGGTCGCGATAACGAAGGCTGCTAGGTTTTTGACATTACAGACAATGAGATGTTCAGCATGCATGTCAGCTGAAGCTTCAGGGTCTGTCTCAACTGCTCATTCATCGTCTTCTAGAAGAAACAGCCCGAGTCAATATCTCTCCTTCAGACACTCCGACCCCAGATCGTCCCAACACCAGCAACACCAAGCAGACGATCGTGCAACCTCGCCGCGCGGCCGCATCTTTGTACGACATCGTTACAATCTCACTTATCATCTACTACAACACTTGAGAATACCATATACAGCAACTAAACCCTTATCGGACTCCTAGACGAGATATTGACCGTTTGCTACACCTCACCATCCCATCTACAGCAGGGTAGAACACCATTCGCGACGCCTACTCAACATCCCCAAAGATGCGATTGGCCTCACGGTTCAAATGTCTCGGCCAAAACCCCCGTTCAACAGCATAATTCACCGAAGGCAATCACAAGCGAACCCCAACTCAAACGAACCATAACGTTAATCATCTATTCAAAACCTCTATCCAAACACCTCACGAAGGAGTAATCCCCCTCTTAACATCCCTCCTTTTTCTCCTCAACATAAAGTCCCACACTCTCTTCGCACCAGTATCAACATCAACACCACGCTTCTCAAGAGCAGACAGTGTAAAGTACAAAACCGTCCAGATGATGACGCACACATCCCAGATGTGAGTAAACCACCAGTACACTTGATTTCCCAGTGGACAAGTCGCGTACTCATATTTCCACTCCCAGGTTTCTTTGTCGAACCATAGGGAGAGTAAACCAGCGTTTCCGCCAAAGTCGCCCATCATGCTGCGCACGGTAATCTCGCGGCGGCCGGGAATGCCTTCTGTGCCCGGGATATGCTGCGCTTGCGCGTCGGACCACTTGGCAACTTGCCATGAGCGCTGCGACGGGTCTGTTCCGTTCGTTTGGTTGATGTAGTGGTACGTGTCGCAACCAGCGTGGTCGTGGCCGTTGAGCATAAGACCATCACGGCCGTAGCCACCACCAGGGGCAGTGCTTTTTGCGCTCATGCCCCAAATACCCTCGAGAAAGCCTCGAGTGGCATCGACGCTGAGTTGGTTTTGTTCTTTCAGGCCGCCGCCGTCGGCTGCTGTGTGGAAGTCGAACATCGGTGCGTCGACGCAGATGCCTGCGGGCTTGTACATAGGGATGTGAGTGAGGATCAGCGTAAACTGTCCTTTGTACTGCACAGCGCCTGAAGTGGCGATGACATCGTTGATGAAGCCGTATGTAGCATCCTGAAGAGGAAGAGACTTGGCCGGTGTGTCGAGGTTCATGTCGTTGACACCGATAATGCGAAGCTGGGGCAACACCCTCGTAGACTCGGGGTTCGTAGGAGAGTACAAAGTGGCTCTCGTCTCAGGATCGTCGATAGGGAGATCAAAACGAAGTTCGTAGTTGGTCTTTCCAAAAACTCGTTCAAAACGCTCCATCCTTTCTTCAGTCAAATCTCCAGCGTATCCAATATCGTGGTTTCCTGCCACGTTAAGCATTCTCTTTCTCCAAACCTTCTGCTCCTCGCTACCATCCAAAACACCAGCCAATGTATAATCGTTCTTCGGGTGTGCCGCCAAATCGTCCGAAAGTCTCTCGGTTCCGGGGAACACTCTGTTCCAGAATCGTCGGCCTCGCTTCTCAAACTCCTTGTCGTCGATCCACTGGCTACCGACGAGGTCGCCCAGTACTGACACATGGGTAGGGTTGGTCCACCAGTTTACCTGACGGTAAATATGCGCCAAGTAGAAATCATTTCCCCATAGATCGAACCGTTTGCGCTGCGACATAAGCCAGTAAGGAAGATCCTCCATGAAAACATCAACGATATCATGAATGATCTGTCTGACTCGTTCTCGGAAGCACCAATGGCTCGTCTGAAAAGTAATCTTCTTGTATGCAGTCTTGATATGAGGAAACGTCCCCAAATAATTTGTAATAATCGAAGTATCGCCTTCTAACTGAGGATCGCCCAGCGCCAACAGTCGAAACGGCGCAAGCTTCGCATGGTCATCGGCGGTAGGTTTCGAAGGCCAGTGAAACTTTTTCGTCAACGAGTATGCCTCCTGGCTATCGCGCGACTCGACGGGGAATGCGCATCCTTGGATGACGGGGAAGAGGTACAAATACAGAGTAAAAGCTACCGAGAGCGGCACCAGCAGGCGCAGGCCATGGCGGAGAAAAGCCACGACGTTCATGTAGCCGACCTCATAAGCGAGCCCTGTTGGCGAATGTTGTGTGGTGAGAATATAGCCGCCGAAAACTCGAGCGGCGCAAAAGTTTGGCAAAAGGAGAATGATGGTTGATGATACCCCTGGAATGCGGATGCTAACGACACGTGAAGATAAAAAATGGCTTAGTCATGCGACAGGACCCCTTTTAGGGAGTAACGACACCATTGTTTGAGACGGTGTGCCATGGTTTCAGAGTATTATTTGGTAATATTCTTGTTTATTTCCCATTATACAATTGAATTCAATATGTAGCGACATTTAGATGTTGGGCGTTGCGCTTGTGGTGTTTTGCTCACTGAATACGAGGTCCAGGGTCTCCCTCTGTCAATCAGTATGCTACTCTATTTGATCTGCACAGCATCCTTGTACAATTTGTAAAGTGTTCAATTGGGTATCTACTTTATTTCGTGAGATCATATCAATTCTTGATTGTATGCCATTTGCGTATAGATGATTCAACAGGCACCGCTTGTCGCCGTTTCGTTGTAAAGGTCGTAAGGCTTAACCTAGACCGTCTTGAGAGTTCCTAACAAGCGCCACGCAGATGACCAGCTCACAACATCAGATTCTGATATCGCAACAGGCCGTTGACAATCGCACGCATTCTGTCTTCATCCGTATCATTCCTCGTAAAGATCCTCCTCCTCTCTCGGCCACTCTATGTCAAAACCTGGATCATCATCCTCATTACGAACAACAGCAAACGCAATCAAGCTATTATTCTTCAACCCCAACTTCGTCGGCGAGTATTCACCACCCCCCGTCTTTAGCTTAGTCCATCCTGACGAAAGATCATTCGGAATCTTCAACGCGCCAAACACAAACTTCGAGTTCTCGTTGACAGGAGTGTTCTTGGGAGGCTCGATCCGCGTGGTAAGGCCTCGGGGGTAGCGGTCGGTTATGACATTGATAAGCTCGGCGGTGACTTCAGACATGGGGGCGAGGGCGTCGATGAAGAGGTAGAAAGTATGGATGCCGTGCTTGAAGCGCACGGAGATGTGTGCGTCATCGAGCTCACTCTGACGTTCTGGTTAGTGTTTGGACGGGAAGTGAGGCGATCGATATCCCTTACCATTTTGTCGATCTTGGGAGGTGTAAAGTTTGGGGAAGACGTCAGAGGTTGGGGGGTCGCCTCTGGACTCTGCTTTGTTCAATTCATGAGGGGCATGGATGGCATTCAATTCGGCGGGGCGAATCACGATATATTTGGCGCGACGTCACGTGTGAGCGCGTAGAGTGCTATCGTTATCGTTATCGATTAAGCAGTGAATCACATGAAGATGGCAGGCTTCAGCAATTGAAGCGACATGACATATGCGTGCTGTAGAGCTCAAGAAGCATGGTAGCGGAGCCGCAATAGCACTTCAGCCCAGGCACGGGCGGATTCACCTCATTGACGCAACGTCAGGTTGATATCTTGGTTGTCGGACCATGCTGGGCATCAACCTTGGATCTGAGCATGACAGGGTGCAAGCATTATTCGTTGATAACAACCGCATTATTGATACGTCGCTTTCATCAAGGATGTGCCGATGACAGCTGATAGCCAGGAACCAGTCTTACAGTGAGACCTGAACCAAAGACATGCCCTCCATCAAGCCTTCTAGAAGGGCTGTCAATTGTCACTACCCTGGACACTCCCATCTCTCAGTGGTAAACTGATGAAAAGAAGGGGTCCATGGCAAAACCGTGCGTGTAGACCGTACTAATGCACAAACGCACTGTCCATCATGGCATGAGCCTTCAGTTCGCATCGCAGCATCCATCATTCAATTCACATTACCTATTCAAATCTATCACGAGGAGAAGAAAAAAACAGAGTGATCGGGCCTTTGCAGGTTATCAGCATTTAATACCAAGCCCAGCCCCGTCTTGGCTTCTCATTACCGACAACAAGCGCAAGCGAGCAGAAAAGAAAAAGAAAAAACCGCCAACACCGCCGGGATTGTAAACTCCGGACCTGGGTCGTTCTCCGCAATCACCGCCGAGCGGAAGGGATCTCCACTAACTGAGAATCAGCCGCGCAGCAAAGCCAAGCTAGCAACAGCAGAGCCTCGCTCGCGTCAATCTCGGCCTTGAAAGGGGAGAGGAAAAAAAGACAAAGCCTGGTAAACCGAAGTCATCCAATTGCACAACAGCAGCCATGTCTTCCGCTCCCGCTCCGTCTTCCCGGCCCGGTCTGACAGCACCCTCCGGCGCCGCGATACCCTCAGACCTGGACCTGGCAGCTGCTTTCCCGCAGGATGCCTTCCCTCGTCTGTCCGTCGCGACGCCCACGCGGTTGATGCTGGGCACAATCTCGTCAGCCCTCGTGGGCTTCTCGCTTGGTGCGACACAAGGTGGTCAGATGGCGCAGCTGCGGTTCCGGGCCGAGCACGCACACAAGATGCCCGACACGACAACAGGGTGGTACTTTTACCACAAGAGCAAGAACTACCACGCCATGCAGGGCGGCATCCGTGAGGGCTTTCGCATGGGGTTCAAGACGGGGTTCTGGAGCTTGTTGGCCCTGTCGCTCGAGAGCACGGTCGATCGTTATCGCGGGGCCAGCGACATGTTTTCTACGACGATAGCCACGCTTACAGTAGCTGGCGCGTTTTCACTCTGGCGTAAGTACCTCTTTTTCATTACTATCTGTCCTCTTTTTGCCTCGGCTGCATGCATGCATACATTGACTAAGAGGTAATGGCAATTGCGTGAAAACCCCATATGGGGTATTGCCCGCATTGGCATGGCATGGTATGGCACTGTTTTGATGGAAAGCGACGGGTAGATATTGCAAGCATTCATTAGTGGAGAGAATCAGATGAGCTAACAAGCGCCGAACATCGGCGTGTGCATCTAGATCGCCTGTCATTAACAACCGCCGCCCGGACCGCGCGATACGGACTCATGTTCGGTCTCGCGTATGGTGGGATTCAGGATCTTGTTGGCTTAGCCCGAGGCAGACCGATCGGATATGTCGAGTTTCTACGACGTCGTGGAACAAAGAATGTCCAAGATGAAGGTCATACTGCGTTGTAGGCATATATTGAGAACAAACATGTACACAATCATTGTAAATAATGAAACCCATAATTGCTTCATCTCCAGAAACGCATGGACTAGAACAGGGGATAGAATCAAGCCGGTGCAGAGATCACCAGGAATAAAAAATTTAGTGCCCCTTCGTTATCGGGGCAGTCCGAGTTTGGGATCCTCTTCTTCTCCTTCTAGGTAAACGCCTCTCCCGTGAACCAGCCCCAGACCCAGAGAGCGGCTTTGCTCGGTCTTTTATGGAGACATCATCGATAAGGAAAAAAGCTTCTAGCGAGATCGAATATTTTTTTTTTCTGTCTCTATTGGAGCTAGTAGGTTCCAGGCCATGCAGAAGAGAGCAAGGCAGGGCCAAAGATACGACAGCAGAGCCCCATTCGTCATGTTCCATCTCGGCATATCATCTTATCTACCGATTGCAACGACAGTGACACGTTGGCTGTTAGCTGTTGTCTGTTGAGCATTAACGTTTCTACCCCTTGCTTCCATTGACCACTGATGTTCATCTCTGTCATATCAATCGTCATCATTCCAAGTCACAAGACCCTTCCTGTTGTCTCATCTTAAAAGCACAAGCCAAGCTTCCTTGTCAATGCCAGTCTCTTTACAGTTAAGAGAATGCTTGTGATGCATCTCCCAGGTTTCCCCACAATGCCCTGTGCTGTTAGTTAGCCTTGACTCTGTTGTCTTTCACCAATTACATAACACGTATTTACTGGGATCGCGGCCTGTTGCGGCATCAAAGAAACATCCAGCGCTCGCGTCTCTTTCCCCAGCTTCTAATCTTTGTCTCAGCCAATTAGCGTTTGGATCATCATCAATGCACTCCCCCACGCCCCTCAACGGCTACATTCGGTTCTCTTCAGATCCCAATGCAAAGACTAACATCTTGCTAGTGCTGCCACGTGACGGCTGATAAGCTCCGTTCGCCATCGTCAGAGTCCCGGTAATTTGGGGCTTTCCCTCGCCTTGTCTTTGGCGGCCTTGGTTCTTGATACTGGGACTGGTTAACTTAGTCACGGGTCCGGGCGAGCTCGGCCTTTGCGGAGGAAACAATCACCACAGACCAGGGGTAGAATAGCGTAAACATTACCATTACCATGACTAGAGGTTATCAATGGCGAAAAAACTAACCCTTTGGAATGGGGAAAGCTCACGATAGCGCCACCTCCCTCACACACCCCTAGACTTTGCTAGACAGATCCAGGCACCGCAGTCAACCGACCGTCAGTGTCACTGCTAGACAGCCGCAGAGATATAATAAGCTCTCCTGCCACCCGTTGCTCTTTCCCAATCTCAACCAGATAGAACTAACTTATCTTGCATCATCGCACCGACCTCCCTTCACCTGTCGTGCCTATTCCTCCCGTAAACAAACAAATACAACAAACACACACATTGCTTGTCTGGATCCCTCCATACTGATCCAGCCTCGCCTCTCCATCCTCTAGGAAACCTTCACAACAACCACCACCACACATCTCATATAATGAGCTCGGCCCTTCGGCGAGGGACTGCCCAGCCCCTTCGCTGGGCGACAGCATCTTCCAGCGCCATCACCATCAACACTCTCCGACCATGCCTCGCCGCCCGCCGTCACATCCACTCTTCTGAGCGACGCACCAACACCATCGTTGAGCAGACCCGCGACCCTCTTCCTCCCGCCCCCAGCAAGGCTCCTCTCTCCGTCCTGCCTTTGATCATGATCCTGCGATCTCTGGCCACCATGACCGTCTCCTCCTCGCCTCTCCTCCTGCCTCCTTCTCTGCACGTCATGGGAATCCTAGCCAACACCCACAACCCCATTCTCAACCCCGACAAGAACCCTCTTCTCCGATTCTTCCTCAAGAAGACCTTTTACGCTCAATTCTGCGCTGGCGAGAAGTCACCCGAGATCAAGAAGACTATCGATGGACTCAAGAACATTGGTTTCAACGGTGTTATTCTCAACTACGCCAAGGAGGTTGTTCTCTCCAAGGACGAGGGTGCCGATCTCAAGAACGCCGCTATCGAGACCGACGAGGCTATCCAGAACGATATCCTCCCCTGGGCCCGAGGCACTCTCGAGACTGTCCGACTTGCTGAGGCTGGTGACTTTGTCGCTCTCAAGTTCACCGGTGCCGGTGCCATCGCCCTTCACCAGCTGAAGGAGCGTCTTGGTCCCAGCCCCTCCATGTACAAGGCCATCGACTCCATCTGCCAGCTTGCTCACGAGCGAGGTGTCCGTCTCCTCTTCGACGCCGAGCAGGACATGCTCCAGGACGGTATCGATGACTGGACTCTCGAGTTCATGCGCAAGTACAACAAGGGTCTTGGCGAGGCTGTCATCTTCGGTACCTACCAAGCCTACAAGAAGAAGTGCCCCGCGGTTCTCTCCGAGCACCTCAAGCTTGCTCAGGAGGAGGGCTTCGCTCTCGGTGTCAAGCTTGTCCGTGGCGCCTACCTCAACTCCGACCCCCGCGAGCTCTTCCACGACACCAAGGAAGACACCGACGCCTGCTTCGACTCCCTCTCCGCCAGTGTCCTCACCCGTGAGTGGAACGCTGATGTCAAGGGATCCGGCCAGTACCCTGTTGCCAGCCTTGTCGTCGCCTCTCACAACGCCGAGTCCGTCCGCAAGAGCCGTGCCATCATGGAGGCCGGCCGCGCCAAGTCCGACATTGCTTTCGCTCAGCTCCAGGGCATGGCCGACGAAGTTAGTTGCGAGTTGGTCGAGGCCAACCAGCTGGACAAGACCCGCAACCTGCCCGCCTACAAGTACCTCGTCTGGGGAACCACTGGCGAGTGCATGAAGTACCTCCTGCGCCGCGCGCACGAGAACAAGGATGCCGTCCAGCGAACCAAGGGCAGCCGAGATGCTCTCTGGGCTGAGCTCGTCCGACGATGCAAGAGCGTCGTTGGCCTTGCTTAAACGAACAAACAAAAAAGTAAAATAAAAACAAAAACTGGGAATGGGAAAGAGAAAAGAGCTTTATATCATTCGTGTCTTTTGGGGTTTTCTTTTGTTATTGCATCATGGGTAGCGATCAGGAGTCCGGGGCGTCTAGCATCTCAATATCCGAGATAGATCAAGCATAGATGAAGAAATGACTTACGTTTTAGTCCTTACAATTATTTTCCATTTGACGAACGTGAAGCATTTATGTGAAGTGAAGCACTTGAACTCGTTTTATGATTCAAACACCTCGTAGAGCCATGGCGCCTATAACAAGTGACTCCATTTCCTTTTGCTTGACCTTTTCATCCTTGATATCGTCAAGCCACTTGAGTCCATTCAACTTGTAGTACTTGCGCACTTTTGGTAGGTCAGTAGCGGTGGATATTTGCTCGTCTGTGATGGACAAAGCCTCTCCTTGGACGTTGGTCTTGAGGTGCTCCCAGATCTGGTCTTGGGTCAAAGGCCCGGCACCATCCTCCCCAGGAAAGGTAACCTTGACCACAATGAGATCCTTTGTTGAAGGAGAAATGCCATAGCGACGGTAGGCATCAGAGATCTGGACAAGTCAGTCCCAGACATATGCTTTAGACAGGGGGTCATATTACGTTATTAGACGAACTCATAGCACACACAATCTCGGAGTGAACGTTTGGCGTCCTCAAAGCGCCATTCACAGCCGTCGACGTAGCCTTGAACACAGCGGATAATAATTGAAGCCTCGAAACAACCTGCTCAAAGAAACAATCACAGTCATCAGAATAAAAACGGCCCTAGCTCAAATCGGGTATTCCGACGGAACTCACCACTGAGGCATCAATGAAGGCGTACTCAAACTCGGGGTTCCGAGCGAGAAGCTGCTGGTGCAGGAAGGCCGCATTCTGAACGTCACGGAATAGGGCAACGTAGACCTTGTGCGAGGCTGGTAGGTGTTCGAGGGTGACTGCTTCGAGAGACATGATGAGAATGAGCCGAGAGAGCCGTTTGAGTTGTCTTGGCGGGCTCTGGTCTTTCTTGGCAGGAGTATTGACAAAAGTTCGTTCAGGTTGATCGCTTAGAAGATCTGCTGATTCTTGTAACTTTAGTCTTTGGTGTAGCGCGACGGTTCGAGGAGATTGTTGTCTGTGCAGTGGAAGTGAAGTTGCAGGTTTCTGAATCTTGGACAGGTTTAGTTTAGTGCGGAGGGCGTCAAGGATTGGCCAGGGTCTTTTGTCGAAATAACCCAGACAATTTGTCGCAAATCAGAGCTGTATTTAGACCACTTTATTTTGACAGACTAAACTTTGAAGGACAATTCTTCCCGGTAGGAGGGGTAAATTTTGTTAGAGTTGGCGAGTGAGGGGCACTATTTACTGGAGTCATCCATTCACATTCGCATTCACATTCACATGTCGTTTTACTGTGTTCATACTGTATTCGTGCTCTTTTACAATGAGGACTTCTCACTTTCTAGACTACACTACTGCACAGACTCACAGTTTGTATCACGTCAACGATGGTGAGGAGAAGCCACTTGACAAAGAAGTGACTCTGTCAGTAATAATGCCAAGAATATACATCTGTCCATAAGCTCTTGGAAGCCATCTTGGATCGCCTCGTCCGTTATTGTTACGGTTACACACGTGCTCATCGCTTCTGAATGATCGTCGTCGGGACTGAACTGCCCGTTGACAATGGGTTCTTTGTCAAAATATCGCCGATGCTAGGCCGCGCCACCATCATCAAGGTTGACAAGTGCCGTAGCGGGAACGGGATACTGGGAATAATTGGTTGTTGCCTACCATTTGGTTTCAAGCACTTGTACATGACAGGAAACAGTTTTGCAGCCAAGCAAGGTAGTAGCAATTAAACATGCCTTACCAGAAATAACACGAATAGCATCGTGTTCATTTAGGGTATAGTAGGGTTGCATTTGAGCATGTTACATGCAAATCATACGATGAGATCTTAACGTCAACTTACTAGGACCTAGACAGCTTCCTCTACCGGTAGTTGAGGACTCTTGGCTCCGCTATCCAGCTCGTTCTCGTTTTTTCCAAAAGTGTGTGCGACGAATCGTCATCGCTGTTTGACGGAATAGCCGAGTTTGTCTCCTTCAGCCACAGCATCATGACGCTTCGCACGGCACATCTGCCTCGTGGCTTGGCTTGGTCTTGTCCAAGAAATGGAAGCCGGTCTAGACCTTCAACCACCATGACGATCCCCCTTCCCCCTTGAAAGCCAGCCCGCTTGGGCCCTACAGCCAAGAGCCTTGCAAGTCCCAAACTCTGAACATTGGATACTGGTGGTCTGTTCTGTTCTACGGAGAATTATCGTCTGGGTGGTATGGCAATGGCTTGCTGAGTACCGTGACTGGCGTACCGTTATTCTTTCTAGAAGGCATCTCCGTTTGTATTAACAGTCATTTCGATTGGATTGCGGATGAGATCTCTTCCTCATTCTCAGCAATGGATCTGGAGACGTATGCGGTCCTTCCGGGGCCACGAGAACCTCACGATTAAGATCCATTGACAAACGCCAACCCCGATCATTTGTAGTGAGTTGGCGTACTGTACTGGAGGTAGGTGTACCTATTTTAACTCATGAAGCTAAGATTTAGTGTGGTGAGAGATGGATGGTTACAACTTGCCAAGTATACAACAGACTGATGAACATCCAGATGGATCTCAACTTATAAGACCGAGACATTGACCAGCCTTATAACCCCTGCATCTTGTCGTCAATTGAATCTATCCATTCATTTACAAGTCTAATCATACTCAATTGTCTTATTCTCATTTGACATTATTTATTCTGCACAGCATCATATCATATCATACAGATTATACAGCCACATATAGAGTCTAGACCATTACAGTCTCAAACATCCCTTCCAATTCATCCCATCTCTTAGACTACCCTCTCTTCCTCTGTACCGGGTTCGTCGAGCCGCCATAGGCCTCCACCTACCACACAGCCCATCGGAGACCGCTGCGCAGCCTTCAAGGCCGCTAATGCACAGCGCATTCCCCGCCGATCCCATCCCCTGTACAGTGCCGGCAGAGACAGCTCCAGCTAGAGTCCACCAACTGCAGGTGCAGCAGCAGCAGCAGCAGCAGCCACGGCTAGTGACTCGTAGTAGAGCCAATATGATGGAGGCCATATCCCAGCGCAACTTCAATTCCTCCTCCATCGCCAACCTTTCCACTCCAACGTCACTGTCGCTGTCGTCGCAGCAGCCAGCCGGAGGTTCCTTATACTGGCCCTTTGACGCGCGATCCTACTCCGCCCTCGCCTGGGCGCCTGAAACCTTCGCTTACAACTGCAACCTGAACCCTTCTTCTCTCGCCGCTGCAAAGGCTTCCGCTGCTCAGACTTGCACCAAACCCACTGGGCGCCGCCCGCGCCAGCCTGCCGCGATATCTCGTTGCACGGCCAGGACAAAGGCCAGAACCGCGTCTCCTGCGAGCGTCGGTTACAAGAGCGCTTCTTCTTCGGCTGCTTCTTCCGCGAGATCTTCACCAGCGGGCTTCTCCCCGCGCCTCAAGCCCAAGATGCCCGGACGACCTCCGAAACGGGCTGCCAGCAGTGGTGAAGACGACGGACCTATCCACCCTCCAGGCAAAGCCAAGCTCGCCCGATTAGAAAGAGGTCCCGATGACTTCTCCAGCGTTGTCAAGAACCGATTACAGTCGTATACACGCACCGGTCAAGCGTGCGACAGATGCAAGGTACGTTAGACCATATCCTCCCAAGAACCAAACTAACGCGCAAACTCTAGGTTCGCAAAATTCGATGCGATGCTCTGCCCGAAGGATGTTCGCACTGCGCCAACCAAAATCTCGAATGCTATGTTACAGACCGCGTGACAGGTCGCACGGAGCGAAGAGGATACATGCAGGAATTGGAGAGGGAAAAGAACGACATGCTTTCCCATATCCGCGATCTTGAGAAGCTACTCGACAACAAGGGCGTCGAAGTCAAGCCCTGGGAGTGGTCGCCCTACGCGCAGTACCCTTCAGGCGTGAACTTTGATGACATGGGAAACCCAATTCCCGATCCAAATACTGGCGATACATGGTCTCAGGTCGGCAGCGCATGGGTCAAGAATTCTTCGTCAAACGCGAGCTCCAAGTCTGATTCCAGTCCAACCTTTCCTCGCACACTGGAATCTCGCCCTCATGGAAACCATCTTGGTGTCGGATACGATAGCTCTCCTTTGAGCTCAATTGGCGGAACGAAACTGTCTATCCTCGGAATGACGGTCGACCTTGCAAAGTTTGAGGCCCCAGATATGGAGGAGCCACCAACCGATGCGAAGCCATCAACGCCATTGTACAACAAATCGCCACAAGCCTTCCTTCAGTCCATCATGCGAGTCAATCCCCCAATGCACGCCGACATGCCCTCTCGCGAAGACGCCTTCACCTACGCTGAGTGGTACTTTATGACATTCTCTGCTTTCCTTCCAGTCCTCCACAAACCTTCATTTATGCGCCTAGTGAGTTTTCCTCAAATCTGTGTTACACTGAATACTAATCAAATGATAGTTGACGCGCATGTACGACGAACCTAATTTTCAGCCTTCTGTGGCGGAGCTTGTTACGGTGCATATGCTTTTCGCCATCATCTGTTACCAATACGGTACAAGAAACTGGCAGCAAGTCGATCAGCGCACTCAAATGAACGACCAATCCAACAAGCATTACCATTTCGCCTTGAGCAAATTCTTTGAGTTGTCATGTTCCCGAGACCTGGCTTCGGTCCAGGCCATGGCCATGATCGTCAAGCATACCAGAGCTTTCCCCAAGCCTGGCTGTGTCTCAATTATCGCCAACCTTGCGCTTCAACGTGCGCTCGAATTGAATCTTCATCGAGAGTCAAGAAAACCAGGCGAGGGCACAAACCTTCAACATGAACTCAGAAAGAGAGCTTTCTGGGTCATTATGACTGTTTACATCGCTGTTGTTGGTCGCCGTGGCCGACCAATGCCAATTACTGTCGAGGAATTTGACGTCGGCTTCCCCGAGCCTATCGCAGATGAGCTCCTGACAGATGAGGGCGTTGACACATCTCGTGACATTCCCTGCCCTTACTGGCCAGGTATCGTCAGTTTCAAGATCATTCCAATCTACATGGAGATGTACTCGAATATTTACAGTGTTCGACGAGATGCGCGCAATTACGTCAGTGTTGTTCACGCGCTCGAGGCTGCGATCAAGAAGTGGGAGGATGAGCTCCCTGGCCATTTGAAGATGGGCCACGCTGAGCAGACTGAACAGACACGCATGGCAGCTGTCTACGCCAAGACATGGGCGCTCGAGTTCCGACTTTGTCTGCGACACCCTTCAGTGGCTATGACAAGCGACAAGGCGATGATGGCTGAGAACATGTCAATCTGCGAGGACGTCTCTCGCCAAATGCTTCAGTGCCAGCTTGAGATTCAGAAGTGCAAGTGCCTCGATACTACGTGGTACCAGACTTCCATGTACACTGCTGGCGCGTTTACAATGCTGGCTGCTATGTGGAAGCGACGTTTCGAGACGACACCTGAGGCCATCGCCACTTTGCGGGAGGAGATGAACGGCTGGGTCGGCATTCTTGAGGAAGCTGGCTCTCTGCTCGGTAAGTTTCCACGAATAGCGTGCAAGTCTGACAAAACTAACATTACTCCAGGATCGGGATCTAGTGTTGGTGCCGAGATTGGAACCATCGTTGATCGTACCATCGCTTGGATCGATCATGACATGCGCAACAAGGAGACCAAGAGCTCTCAGCCATCAATCACACCAGAGATCAAGACAGAGCAGGCTGCGCAGGCTTCGGCTTACCCGGCTTCTCAGATTCCATCTACAGTGACCAGTGTCGGCGCTCAAGGTGAAGTCTCATCTGCAAAGAGTTACTTCCCAGAGCCTGAAATGAATGGACAGACTTCTTACCCAACACTCACTTACAACGAACCCCCGCAAAATGGCATGGCACCTCCAACAGCTTACGACGCTGGCGCCATGTTCTACAGCACATCTGCGCAAGCCGCAGTCACCACATCGGCCCTACCATCGTCTGTGGCGCAGGTGAACCCAATGCTCGCCTTCTCGCAATCAGCCCAGGTACCTCAGGCCGACATGCTCTGGCAGGGACGCGGCAACACTTGGCACGACTGGACTTCGGCCATCGCTGACACCCAGGATCGGTTCAGTGCATCCACTCTTTTGACGCTCGGAGGCAATACACGAGATGCCTCATCCGGCGCAGGCGTCCCGGGCGTCGCAGCCAACCCATCAGCAAACGACATCAACAACATACAACACGGAGGCCAGTGGCCACTGATAATATTCGACCAGGTGGCGCCAAACGGATCTTGATTATGGGAATAGGGAACATGGAGCATTTACTGGGGCGTTTTGTATGGGTAGAATCGCCACGATTCAACAAAATGGGTAACTTTTCTGGGTGATCATATTGATGAGATATGTAACGATTGGATTGGGGTTTGGGTGGTAAATATGCATCGGCATGGGAAGATGTGCTTGGATGCTGCTTCGGACGCTTTTGTGGTATATACCTACCATTTACTATAGACTGTATATTATCAATGCATGAATGCACTATTATTTTGACACACTCCATCTCCCAAAACTTAAGAAAATTTAATCTTGTCGCTTGAATTGAACTGAATCGGCGGTCGTGATTGCTTTGTCTGGTGTTGAACTTCTTGTCGAATTGTTTAGCCGAACCTTCTCCGACCCAAGCTACCCACTCTTTTCTTGTCGCGTTCAATTGCAAGCTCCACGTCCAGGATATTGCGAATCGACCTCATCAGGAACATTTGCGCAGCTCTATCGCATCGCGCAAGACCATTGCAGACTTACTCGGTATATCTACAGTCGTCGACAAGATGGGCAAGAGGCGCGGTCACCCCGACATCGAGGAGGTCCTGCACCGTCCTTGGTGCTACTACTGTACGAAATCTTGCGCCGTACGCTATTGAACCTCAACGCTGACAGCTTTTATCATAGGTGAACGTGATTTTGAAGATTTGAAGCTTCTTATCTCGCATCAGAAGGCCAAGCACTTCAAATGTGACCGCTGTGGCCGTCGTCTTAACACTGCAGGAGGTGAGCTCAAGCCATCCAAAGCTTTCACCCAAATCATCACTAACAGGTTTTACTACAGGTCTCTCCGTGCACATGAACCAAGTTCACAAAGAAAACCTCACACAGGTCGAAAACGCGCTGCCGAACAGACAAGGTCTCGAGGTGGAGATTTTTGGCATGGAGGGTATCCCCCAGGACATGCTGGACCAGCACCGCAACCGCATTCTTCAGAACTTCCAGCAGGCGCAGAAGGATAGACAGATCGCAACAGGAAATCCTCTGCCTGGACAGGGTCACCAGCAGAAGAAGATCAAGACTGAGACGCCGGAGGAGCTGAAGAAGAGAATGGCCGAGTTTAGACAAAGGAAGAAGGAGATTGCTGCCAACGGAGGCGTTGATCCCAATGCTCCCCCTCCAGCTCCTCCCGCCGCTGAGCCTCAAGCTGTTTTCGTGAGTTGTCCTGGCATCGCTATGGTTGAAGACTTGCTAACAAATATAGAACGCGCCTCCAGCATACACTCCCCAAAACCCCTACGAGCAACCAACCTTCCAAGCACCCGCCGCCGTACCACCGTACCCCTACGCAGCCAGCAGCCTCCCCGCACGCCCATCGTCCGGCGCAGCAGCACCAGCGGGTCTTCCCCAACGTCCCGGTGCACCTGACGACATTGACAACCTGATCCGCATGGCGGAAGCAGGCATCAAGCCGGCGGCTGAGGGCGAGGGTGATAAGAAGAAGAAGGAGAAGAAGGCGAGGATGTTCTACGATGATGCGGAGATTAGTCCTGAGGAGAGAATGGCTGCGCTGCCGAGGTATGCGTTTGTGGAGGCTTGAGAGATGGGGATTTAGTCTGGGATTGATTGCATGGTTGGCGTTTGGTTGTAAACTAAAGTTAATTGATGGTTTTTGTGTTTGCAATGGACATGCAGTTGACAACAGAGGTTTCGTTATGTGTATGGAGGATGTCAAGTTCCTCCTCGAGTCTTTTGCCGAATGCGGTACTTGAATCATTATGAATGGAATTGGGTGAGACTCGACCTGGTGGTATATGACAGCTCAATGGTCGATGATAACCTGATATCATGAGCAAGCTCGTAGTCGTATCTAGATACTCACAGTGTGCTGAATGTCCCATAGCCAAATGGTGGATGGTCACAATAAAATTGTCCTCCAAAGCCTTAGGGTTCTGGCATAAAGCAGCCTAAGAGCTGTTCTGAATTATCATAAGACGACCAAATCCTTTCGTCCCTTATGCTCAGCGGCTAATTCTTCCACATTCTGATACCAAACAATCTCATCGCGTTGCGTTGCGAGAAGAAAGACGCGACAACTAAACGAGGTCGCATTATATTAAAGAAACGACTTATCAAATGATCGCAAGATCTTGGGAAGCATTGGTTGACCTTTCCGGTCAAAGCTACCCTACAATAGAGATACACTTCCCCAGAATTCCATGTTGGGCTTCAATTACTTCCCCATAATATGTAGCACTCGGGATTGGAGCTCACGTCACTCAATGTTTGTCCTCTCATGTTTATTTTGACATCTATTGTCGTGGGTCCTTCATGATCCCCTGTTTGTTGTTCGTCTTGCTCCAATGATTGCGGCGATGATGATCGAGTGGAGGACCATGTCACACCAGCCTCAGTATCAAAACATCACCAGCCTCAAAAAGCAACAAACAAATAGCTCAAGAACACCTGGCAAGCGGCTCCATCGCTTGACTCAGCTCCATATCTTTAATTGATTCCTCCGTCTCCGTTAAGGCAGATCGATAGGGGTTCAAGCACTCGCATTGAAGCACTTACAGACTGACAGGGTACCCCTAGAAATAGTGGCGCTAGGGGTAACCACAGCAACATGACCCCCCAGACCCTCAAAACGATCAGAAAACAAACCAAACCAGACGTCACCCATAACCGTGCTCGCTTCGCTTCGGCAGCTCTAAACTGGCACTCACTCTTTTAAACAAACTACCGGGAGCATACTAACAAACAGGTGCATCATTTTCTTCTCTTTTTGTTTTCTGTTCGAGTTTAAGTCTTGAACTATTTGTTTTTCTATGATCAAATCTGCTCGACCATAGAGCGCGCCTCTCATTTTAAAACTGCTGTCCCGCTTTTGTTTACTTTATAACGCCTTCCTCACCGATAAACCGTGCTGCAACGCCACGAAAGAGCTTGAGGTGGTGATCTGAAGCTCTCCGATTGCAACAACACCCGCGAACCGAGCGAAACGAGGATATCATGGCTATTACGGCCGCTCCAAGCGACTCAGGACAGTCTTCAATTACTGTTGCTGGTACGGTGCACTTTTCTCGGATTGGAGTGTTGCGCTTTGTTGACCGTTATTTTAGTTCGAGTTCGTCCTTTTACGATTCGAGAAGCCGCGCAATTGTAGGTTTGGCATGGCAAAACGGTCAAGTTTATGGCTAATTGTGTGACAGACAAAAGAACGATAATGGAACGGTCTTTCTCGGTGACGGCTCTTTGGCCGCTGCGCCTACGCCTATGCTTCACCAACGCGGTATTCGAAGTGTGATCAAGGTCGTCGATGACCGTTGCTTGTACGCGCCCCGAGATCACAAACACCAAGATCAAAACTGACAGAAGACAGAGTCTTTGATCCTCCAGAGGACAACCCCGTTCACAAATTCGGTCGCTCAGTTCTCCCCACATCGAAGAAGGTCAAGGACCAAGTTTTCGCCTTTGACCGCGTGTTTGACGACAACACAACCCAATCCGAAGTCTACGAAGGCACCACCCGAACACTCCTTGACAGCGTTCTTGAGGGCTACAATGCGACCGTTTTCGCCTACGGTGCCACAGGATGTGGAAAGACGCATACCATTACCGGTACCGCACAACATCCCGGTATCATCTTTATGACCATGCAAGAATTGTTCGAGAAGATTGAGGAGCGCAGTCAGGAGAAGGTTACGGAACTGAGTCTCAGCTATCTTGAGATTTACAACGAGACGATTCGTGATTTGCTGGTTCCTGGTGGTGGGGGCAAGGCTGGTTTGATGCTCCGAGAGGACAGCAACCAGGCTGTTTCTGTGCCGGGTTTGACGAGTCACCACCCCAAGGATGTCCAAGAGGTCATGGACATGATTGTTCGAGGAAACGAATACCGCACAGTATCGCCTACCGAGGCCAACGCTACATCGTCCCGATCGCATGCCGTTCTTCAGATCAACATTGCCCAGAAGGACCGCTCAGCCGGTACAAACGAACCTCACACGATGGCTACCCTCAGTATTATCGATCTTGCTGGTTCAGAACGAGCATCAGTCACCAAGAACCGTGGCGAGCGTCTTACAGAGGGTGCCAACATCAACAAGTCCCTCCTCGCCCTCGGAAGCTGCATTAACGCCCTTTGCGATCGTCGCCAGAAGCAACACGTTCCCTACCGAAACAGCAAGCTCACCCGACTTTTAAAATTCTCCCTCGGCGGCAACTGCAAGACCGTCATGATTGTTTGTGTCTCGCCATCTAGTGCGCATTTCGACGAAACACAAAACACTCTCCGATACGCCAACCGAGCCAAGAACATCCAGACCAAGGTGACGCGAAACGTCTTTAACGTGAACCGCCACGTCAAGGACTTCTTGGTCAAGATTGACGAGCAGATGGCCTTGATCAACGAGCTCAAGGCCCAGCAGAAGAACGCCGAAGCGACGTTCTTTGCCAAATTCCGAAAGCAGGCCGACAAGCGAGAGGCTCTTGCTCGAGAGGGAGTTCAGCGACTTCGAACTGCCTACGAACACTCTGCTACCGAGCGCCAAGAGCGTATTAACAACATGAAGCGACTCAAGGGTTTTGAGCGACGCATCGGTATGCTGTCAGGATGGATTGCCGCTTTCGACACTGTTTGCGACCAGCGAGGTGACGAGGATTCCATGCCTCAGAACTTGGTCGCTATTCGAAAGACAGCCCAGGGCATCCTTGTTGAGTTGGAGAACAGCCGACACCATATCCATCAGAAGCTGGAGAAGTCTGGCTGGGAGCGAGCTATTGACACTGCTTTGTCGCACAGCTTGCAGCAGCTTCAAGGAACCGAGGGCGCCGATAATGGAGAGAATGACAATTTGACTCGCGAAGCCGAATTGCTCAAGGCCAACTTCAACCGTGAGGCATACAGGGAGGTTCTCGAGCAGGATAGGGCTGGTGATGCTGCCATGGTCCAGATGCTTCTTACCGCCCAATTCGAAATCCTCTCATCACTTCACGATACTCTCGAGATGGATGAAGAGGAAGCCGTTTCTCACGCCAAGGAGATGATCAACCGTCTCCTCCAGACAGGCTTCACCGCTGCTGGCCACGTCGTTAAGCCTGATGGTTCCATGCCTGTGGTTGAGGTCTTCTCGCCCCGAAAGCGAGGTACGCCCAAGCGCAAGAAGGTTATCGCCATCCACCCCAAGCCTGTCGCACAGCCCGTCTTTATGCCTGAGTCTACACCACTCAGCCCTACTAAGGCTTCTCCCCGACGACGTAAGGTGATGGGAGCCTCCAAGAAGGGCATCAGCTTCACGCCGGTGAAGATGAAGAAGAAGGGAGGAGTTCGATGGAGAGATGATGAGACTGAGGAGGGTACGCTAGCTGACTTTGAGAAGACACCTCAAAAGTTTAACTCTCCAGATGTTTCGTCACCCGAAAAGAGCCTGATTCCACCCCCGATGCCATCCTACCTCGAACCCGAACAGCCCAAGTTTGAAGAATCGACACTGGATGACAGCTCCAGCCCCGATGTCACCGAGACCAGTATCTTAGGAGGCGCGAAGTCAAGCAGATTTCAAGCCGGATTCCTGTCCAAGGGGGTTAGACACTCTCTTGCCGGCGGCTCACCACAGGCTCCTACCATGTCTCTTAACCTAGGTTCCGTTTCCCCCGACGTTCAACGAACACCACCCCTGCGATCTCTAGATGTCACTAAGAGCGGCAACTTTTCTCCATCGCCATCGGGGCTGGGTATTCCACGACCGATCCGACATCTCAACAAGGTACATGACGAAAACAACCCTCCCGGATCTGGATCTGACTCTGAGACGAGCACTATCGACGCGCGCAAACTTCAAACAGCTCTCCGTACCGCCATGAAAGAGAAAGCTCGTAGAGCGAGCATCATGGCTGGCACAGGCGCTTCAAGCAACAGACGTGTTTCCTCCATAGGATCCCTCCCCGAGCGCGCTCCCAGACCCAGCCTATCCGGAGCCCTAGCCAGCAACACGAACGGCATCTCTCGACTCCGAAGAGGAAGCGTCGAGAGGAGAAGATCACCCCCGATGGCTTGCTTCGCAAACGACCTCACCATAGACAGAGCCTTGACTCAAGGGCAAGCTAGACGCATGAACATGAGCAGCGCACGACCGGCGGAAGTCAACGGCGGAAGCCCCCAGGGCGGTATGGCCAGCGGACCTGCGAGGAGGATTACTATCGGTACTGGCTCGTCAGCCGTGCCTCGCCGCCAAGTTAGTTCCGGGGGTACATGGCGATGAAGAGCGGGTTGTGTGAATTGATTGAAACTGATGGATTGTTTATGAGCCTGGAGTTTAACGGCCTGGCGTTTGGGCATTGCATTGTATGATCTAGAAGATTGGTATGACGTGGCATTGTTAGTCATTACTGTATGAACATAATTCCGAACGACTGAGGTTGACTATGTGAGATGTGAAGCATGATTGAGATATGTCCTATCAAAGGGTACCATGCAACCCAGTAGCTTATTACCGCACCAAATAATGTGGTGATGATGATTTACTGATATCTTTCTTTCGTCCTAGCACTGAATCCTTCGACAACTCCGGCCGGTAGTGATTCAGGCCAGTGATACGCGTTGGATAAGTTTCTCGATTATCTATAGTACGGTAATTTGCTTGAATGTGATGTGCCTGCCATGGAATTCACTTGTGCCTGAACTAATCGACGCCAGCCGCAAACTATTGAAGGCGCTTATCTGGAAAGCTTTAGACGCTTGGTGAACTGCCTCATTGACTATAGCGTCCAATGAAGTGTTGAAATATTCACGATCCGTTAAGACTTAATGAGATTGAAGAAAGGAGAAAAGATGAATATAAGAAAGAAGTCATTTCTGTCTGATCACTGTCTCTTCATTGTTGTTCTTGGTAAAGATGTCTCGTCAGTTTGTCCGTTCGTTGATCTTTGTTGCGGTGCTTGGGACCGCTAAGGCGGGACCGTGTAAGCCTTCTGGTTCAACTACTGCTGTCTCGGAGTCTACTATGGAGACTTCAACCAGTGTTGTTTCTTCAGTCGAAACGTAAGGGTTCAATCTTTCTTCAAGGATGAGCATGATTGTTAACATGCTTAGTGATAGCGCCTTGTTCACTTCTACAACTGAGGCATTGACTTCTGCAACTGATGAAACCACCATCATCAACATCCAAACCACAACCTCAGGGGCATTCATCGAATCATCCATGTCCAGCAGCGAGACCGAGACACTTGTTACAATAACCGCTGGAGACGTCACCACTACCGCCGAGGCTAGCACTACAACCACTGAGGTTGCCGCCATTACCTCAGCAGCTTCGATCTGTACTCCTCCCGAGGGAACAGTCTGCGGGAGACAAGGCTACCGTACCACGAACAGCGGCCAGTTGGGACAAGGCAGTGCCGGATCACTGGCTGAGTGTATGCAGAATTGTGTGAATTTATCTGGATGTGTGATTGCAGCGTTTAAACAGAACGCGGCCTGCGAGATGTGGTCTGAGATTCCAGGGTTTGATGGTTCCGAGACGAGTTTTAAGTGGTATCAGCCTACGTGCTTTTGCTTAGATGATGCTGCGCCTACGAATTAAGAAGGGGGAGGGATATTATTTAGATTGAAAAGATTGAAGAAGATTGTTTGTAATGAGGATGATATGTTCAATTCTTAGTATAATGTGTTTTGTCTTTGCATGATTCGATCTTGTAGTGAGCGCCTGCAATGCTTCTCCTACCCAGTGTACCACAACTTAGTTTGCGAAAGCGATCACGAATTGCCAGTTCGATAACCCGTCTTCGTTATCCGGAAAGGTACCGCTCCAACTTCCCCTATATGTTCAAGCGCTCGCGTTCCGGATCAAGACATCGGTATCAGTATCCTCGCGAATATACACACCTACGAAGATGCTACCTAGAGACGGAAGCAAGGGTCGCAGCAACGCATACACCATCCGAGCATAGTCAATTCAGTGTATGATTATACTTTTTTAGCGAATGTTGTGAAGTTGGGCTGCATGGCATGAATGGGAATGTCGATAGGTGAAGTCAGAGTATCTATTTAACTTCCAACAAGACATATCTATAGAGTATATTTGCAAATGCATCTTCAACAAAAGAAGAAATTTCAGACCGTCGAGTTTGAAGCTTATGCTGATTCAAGTCCGAGTTTAGATGTTATATCGTGAGTTGGACAAGGTTAACATCAAGTGAGAACCATAAAAGCTGTCTTGTTTCCAAGCTGTTGGGCAGGCAAAGACTTTCTTCTTCTCATCATTCTCGCCAGCATCAACAGCAACTTTTGCATTTTCTTGCCCTAGGTTGGTTGCTCTCAAGAATGTCCCGTCAGCTTGTTCGTGCGGTTATCTTGGCTGCGGCCGCGATGCTTGGTGCCGCCAAAACGGCGAAAGCGGGACCGTTGAAGCCATCGTGGTCTACTACTGTTGTTCTTGAGACGTCATCTGATGTTTCTACAAGTGAGACGTACGTGCTCGCCTCCGTATCCAATTCAAGACGTTTATCAACGAGTAGCGACAGTGTTTTGTTCACATCTCCCGCTCCCACAAACACCAAGACACTCACTACTACCATCACAACATCAACCGCCCCCATAGAAACAAAAGGTATGGCCCCTGGAGGCGCCATCTGTGACAAAAAGGGTTATCTGTCAGACTCTGATAGTGACTACGTTGGATTAGGTGTTCCTGAGTGTCTTGAAGACTGTCTCGAGAAAGATGACTGTCGTTTCGTCGTCTTTGAAGAGGATCGGTCGTGTGCCTTTTACTCAGAGATTACACCTATCGCATACCAGAATACAACGTTTAGATGGTATGAGCTTAACTGCTTGTAATGTTACGGCAGCCGCAATTGAGACGACAACTGTAAAAGACATCAACACCACTACAGGAACTGAGGATGCCACCACAACTTCAGCATGTACCAACAACAAATCAATTGCCTTTTGCGTTTAGATTGTACGAATTTTGCGAGCTTTGGTCAGAGATTGTTGCACAAACGGTCAGGATACGGATCTTGAAGGGAATGAGCTTGCTTGCTTCTGCAATACCTATGCCTTGAGAGTGGGTTGATATGGGGGGATATTATCGCGATACTTTGAGAACAGTCAATGCAGGATACCAAGCTCATGTCTCGTCTATAATGCATTTCATGTCGACATTAGTGATCTTGAATTGAGTGTCTTGGCTTAGTGCATCAATCCATCGAAGTAGTTAGCAATCACGTAACATAGCGACAGCTTGCTCGGCTTGCTGACTCACAATGTCCGAAAAGCAATTGAGTTCAACCCGTCCGCCACCTCTACTCAATTGATTGGCAGCCTGTACAAACGCCGATGATTATGTGAGTGGCAACATTAACATGGGATTGGATTTCGGCGTTTAGAGCCCCGCTTTTGCCGTGATGCTTCATCGGTTTCGGGGTTAGAAGATCATCATTTCGGTCGGAAATACTATTATTGGTAGCGTCATTGATGTGTAGTACATAGAATATAATTTATTTAAAGGCCTGGAAGTACGATTGAAGAAGTTGTATTACCATTCTCATCATCAATCCTGTTAACAAGACTTCATCTAGGAGCACTGGCAAATAACCGTCAAACAAACACACAACAGCACCACTCATACAACTCCCAATATCATCATGTCTTCACCAGTTTGGTTCATTACAGCAGCCTCATCAGGTTTCGGCCATGATATTGCGCTCCATGCCCTAAAACTAGGTCACACTGTCATCGCAACAGCACGCAGCACATCCCGTGTCCAAGATCTCGCCGACGCAGGAGCTCATACACTCGCCTTCGACGTAACGTCGCCCATTTCGGATCTTGAAACAATCGCCAAAGATGTCTACGCCAAACATGGCCGTGTTGACTATCTCATCAACGCCGCTGGCTTTATCCTTGACGGTGCCGCTGAGGAGATCTCACAGCAGGAGCTGTACGATAGCTTCAACACCAATGTCTTTGGCATCTTCAACACTATCAAAGCTTTCCTACCTGGAATGAGGGAACAGAGTGTTGGGGAGAATGGCCGTCGTGGCACGATCGTGACCTTTGGCAGTATCGGCTCCTGGAGAGGAGGCGCTACCTACTCTGTCTACTCCATGGTGAAAGCCTGCGTGTCCTCCCTCGCAGAGTCTCTGCGCTATGAACTCGAGCCCTTCAATATCCTCGCTTCAGTCGTCGAGCCAGGATACTTCCGCACGAGTTTCCTCAACCCTGGTGTCAAGGTCACTTCCAAGAAGCGAATGGACGTGTACAATGACGAGAATACACCCACGGGCAAGACACGAAAGGCGCTGGAAGCGACGGACAACAATCAGCCTGGCGATGTCAAGAAGGGAACAAAGGTTATTGTGGATATTCTGACAGGCACGGGCGTTGGAAAGGGGAGGGATGTGCCTGTGAGGATTATTCTGGGCAGTGACGCGGATGTGTTTATTCGGAACAAGCTCAGTGAGACGCTAGAGATCTTGGATGATTGGAAGAGTGTCACGGTCAGTACTGATATCACAGAGTAGGGCGCTTGTTTGCTGTAGGCTTCGCAAGCAGAACAATAGAATTGGTATGTAGCATTAACTGGATGCAAACCTTTAGAAAAAGAACAAATACAGTCGTTTTTGAGAAATAAGCATCGATGCCTAAAGAGTGTTTGGAGTATATGTGCCACTTCACTACCAATCTTCTGACTTATAAAGCTGACAGTAGCTGGCACTGGCAAGAGATAGCAGCGCAATTTATTATTCTAGCCAGCGGCCGCGTAGGCCTGAGGTTTTCGAGTTTCATTCACCCTTAGGCTCCAGCTGTAATAATTTCCCGCCCTCCTCAACTCTTCCACAAACCCACCTACGATCGCAAAATCTGCTCTCGACCTGTCCTTTACCTCATCACCACCTGCTTTACGAAAGGGACAGTGGTCGGCTATCAAGATCAGGCACGGAGGTTCGCGCCGTAGCGTTGTCCAACCCTTTCGGG